>VXAC01004161.1:731589-773731 GCA_013399225.1 Rhipidura dahli | reverse complement strand
AAAACAAAAAGAGAGATATAATAGCCCCCCCCCCCCCCAAGATCCATTTTCTTTTCAGTGTGTTCAGTGCTGCTAACTATATGTACTTTTAGTGTACAGGTGTGATCGAGGCAGTGATATTTTGATAGCTAGGTTTAATGTTTTAAAACACTATCAGAAGTGGAATAAGGCTCATTAGTACATACAGCTGCCCTTGGAATGTCAATCTCAGTTGCCTTCATCAACTTAAAATTCACAAAGTGCACAGTTAAGATATGCCAAAAAATTGAAACTGCTACTCTACCAACAGCTGCCCATGCTTAATACTTAGTGGTCTATTGGAACAAAGTATGTTCTTTCAAAAGAGATGTGTAAGAAAAGCCACTGTAAAACATTTAGTTTTGAAGATGCACTAGGAGCTCTTTGTAAACTGAAAAGTAGAAAAACATGGATTAATTATGTTAAGAAAAGAATACAAAAAACACTAGAAATGACCATCAAACTTTCAAAGAACAAGCACCACAATGGACATTAGCATTCGATTTCGCAGTGTACAGCAATGCAGTAAATTTTACTCTAGCCAATCTACTTCATCAAATTCTGAATCATCTTCTGAATCGCTGTATTCCACAGCAATGCGGCGGGAGAGGATGGTGGCAACGTCGTTCTCAATGCGCTCGTGTTTCGCCTCCTGCTCCCGCTGCTCTTCCACTTTGCGGAGCTGAATGCCTGCGGAACGTCAGATCACAAACAGGTCACTCTCCTCCTTCCCCACTGGAAGTGCATCTAGCTCATCATTCACTACATGCTTCACAGGCAAAAATGAGGACAGAGGATGCTGTCCTGCTCAGGTAGAAATGTTTTTGTCAAGTTTTTAAAGAGAGGAATGTCAGAATCGCAGTAGCACACTAGATCATGAGTCCTTCTACTATAATATCCTGGTCCTAATTTCCCATTAAAAATACATTTTTAGTACCACTGTAAGTGATTAAGCAACTGTAAGTGATTTTGCTATTTGCATCTCCAGTCATTTTCTATACTCTCTATTCCTGATTTGAATGAAAGGTTACAGCTATTTGAGTACCCTAACAAGACAGGACCTCTTGTAACCCTTGTTTTTATCATATAACAATCCGGTTTGGGATGAAGTATTACTTGGAAATCAAACACAAAGGAGAAAAAATACATACCAAAGGTATGAGAAAGTTGTATGAGAAAGTTAAATCCAGCAACTTACTTAAAAACATGACAGAGATTATATATTTTGGTTTTATACTCACAACATCCCAGACTGACACAGACTAAGAATGACCTACATCCTGTACTTAATATTCTCCACTATCAGCTGATAGGCAACCCAAGCCTGGACCTTAGGTACAATTTAAGCTGTGGTAACTCGAGCCTTTGTTTCTTGGGCATGACTTGGTCAAAACTGTTTTCAGCAATCACCTAGATTTTACCAGCAGGCTCTACTTCCTTACTTTTGCTGACATTCTCTGAGCATGTTCATGCACCTCTCTTGTACTCAACTCTTGCCAACATTTCTTCAGACTCAATGATGTTATCAATTTGTGTGCATATAGATGTGTAAAAATATTAAGAATTAGTGCTGTAGCCTATCTGCTGATATTACAGTACCATAAAGATTCAGTGCTGTGCTGCTGTGCAGGGGAAGAGAACATTTGAGAGAGCTTCACTGCTGAAAGATACCCCACTGTCAAACAGCAGTGTGCACAGTGCAGTGGGGATTTTCCCAGCCATGGGCACAATAAGCTGAAAGGTACAGCTTGCACACAGCTCCCCGTGAGATCATCAGGAAAACACTGCCCTGCAGCTCTGCCCTTCCCTTGCATTCTGCCATGGGCACCTTGCAATGCAAAAGGTGCTCCTCTACTGTGCTGGGATGTGCCCACATCAGATATTTTACAGCTTGAAGTCTTCAGCAACAATTTCTGAACATTACTTTTATCTTGTTACAATACAGTCACAGATGATCAAAATTCCAATGCCAATTGATCTACTTTGCTTTTATCTAATAGTCTGTGAAAACCAATGTTTTTATCTTCTACACAATCTGTAGATTATCAGAAACAGCTACATTTGCAGGTAAACAGAAATGGAAAGATTATCTCCACAGATCATCTACAAACACATGTACTTTTTTCTGTAAACTAACTTCCACAGAGAACCAGTTTTGCTATCCAAACTAAACATCTGATAAGTGCAATTACAGATTGAAAAAAACCCCTGTCTACTCGGCAATGCATACACTGTAGAGGACAGAAAACAGAAATAGTCTTAATATGCATTCCTCTAACTTGTTACACGTGGGAAACATTCCATCTTTCAAAGGTCACGTGTATTTAGCAGGTTTCTGAGATTGTGCTTTTTGCTGCTTAGCAGCCAACGTTACCTTTCCGTATTGCTTCCAGCAGAACGCTTCTAGCATCACTGATCACAGGAAGAGTTGAAGGATGGCGTTTGGGCTCAGGAGCAGGAATCACTTGGGATGGTGGAGATGGAGGCATTATGGGTGCATGAGGGCCGGGGACAATGGTTGTGGGAGGAGGGTGCAGAACAGGAGGAGGGTGAGAAAGGTTTGCAACTGTGACAGGGGAGGAGGGTCGAATGCCAGGAGGTGGCAGGGGAGGAGGTGGGGGCGGTGGAGGAAGTCCCTGTACTTCAGCTTGTGGAGGAACTGGGTGAACAGGTACAGCTTCGCACACTTGGGCGGCTCTAGTGACAGGGGGAGAGGGTTGTGCTAGGGGAGGAGCAACTGGAGGTGGAGCTGGATGAAGAACTCCAGGAGCAATCNGTGGTGGTGGTGGTGGAGGAGGAGTGGGGCTCACAAACACTGGTGTTCTGCCTGTTGCTGGTGACTGAGGACGATTTTCTACCAAGCCAGGAGTAGAACTGCAATATCCAATAACAGAACAAAGTTATTAGAGCTAGAGAGTGGAAAAAATAGTAATAGATTCATTTCTGCAACTTAAGAACATTGAAACCTGGGCATTATGTACTATGATGATTTCAGGGTGTTTTTTCACACCTCATAGACAAGGAAATCTAGTTTTCAGTATGGAGCATGGATCAGGTTTCCAACAGACCTCTACTCAAATTCAGCTACTAACCAAATTTATGTTCTTATACAATGTACCCCTGCATCTTTATCAAAGGCTTCCTATACCAGTATAATTCTTCCCTGTTGTCCCTAAGTAAATCCAAATCATTTTTCTGAAGTAAGGGAACTAGCAGTTGATTAACTGCTTTGATTCACAGAACTTTAAAACCAAACCAAAACAATGCAAACAATGAGGGCAAGTTAATTTAAAACATATACTTCAGGTGTGGTGACAAAATGAATGAGACTAATATCAAAGGTCATCAATAGTATGTACAGAGAGGTGTAGTTACATGCTAGATACTCATTATAGGGCAAAGAATAAATGAACTGAAGAAAACAAGAGACAAGAGTAAATTTCTTTTCCTGAAAGACCACTGGAGGATTTCTTTAAGCTGTTGTGGAAAACTGAGCTAAAGAGTTATGCATTTTTGCGTATGATCTCCTAAGAAGTAAAATAATAATTCTTTCTGAGAGACTAACATCTTGGTGATGTAACAACCCCATCTGAATTAACTGTCCTCTGTTCTAAGTTGTATGTACCTGACCATAAAATAAGACTTTTGGTATAAAAAAAGAGGGGAGTGACAGCAAAATTTTCACCTCTAGAAAATATTCTATCTATGTATCCACTTCTGAAAAGGTACAAAGAAATAGAAAATAAAAACCCTTTAGGAGAGGGAAGCACTTGCAATGTAGCAAATGCAATGAATACATAGTTTTGACAACTGTTTCACTGTGATATATCCATCCTTTCATGTAGGCTGAAATGCAGCTCAGTTGTACAAATTTCCAAAACTCCAAAGCTACATCCTGAAATGCCAACACATTTCAGAGGAACATTTTCCATACAGTTATTTGTCTTGCCATTTAACTCAAAGGCAACATGGTTGCAGTTCTAATGGCAAGGTGAGGCGGGTCTCCACCGGAGCGCTCTATGGGATTCAGATGCCGGCCTTCCCGGCCAGTTCCATGCTGCAGTTCCTGGCAGCCCTGTTCCGGCAGGCACGCTGGCGCTTTGGGCCATAGCCCCTGGGATGCCTCTACTGCCTGGGCAGCATGGAAATAACGCTAACAGCTATTGGTGGGGTGGTAGAAAACCACCCCAAGAGATCAGCAGGTGGCTTCTCTGGCTCATACCTAACGCAGGGAGGCACAGGTTTCACTTCGGCGGCTCCGTGCATGGGAGGCGGCGGCGGCGGCTCGTGGGGCCGGACCAGCACGCGCTCCTCGGCCCTGTTCAGGAGCTCAGACATCTGGCTATAGGGCAATGCAGACAGGGAATACGAGCCATCGATGTGGTCCACATATGCTTGAGACCTGTAGAAAAACAGGGAGAAATGATCCAACTTCACCTTTAGTAGGAGTAAGTATCAGTGCCCTCAGCTACTGTTCTATACTTCAGTCTGACTTCTGAACACAAGTATCTTCTCTTCCCTAGTGCTGCATATTATACAGTGTGGCTTTTCAATAATTTATCCCACTTTCCCTGTTATTACTTCTAGCAGCTCAAGGGTTTGGTTTTGACAGGTGTATCTGATAGTTTCTACAGTATGTGTGTGACCTTAGTGTTTATTAGTCACATTATTTTGAGTTAAGTAAATATAACAATGAAATCAGAGCTACTTTTCTCTTACAACATTCACAAAACATCCATCGATGTTAGAATGGTAGAATTTACAACTGAATAACTTAGCTGAATTTCTGTCAGAGGACTTTTATTCCAATATATACAGAGAACTTGCTAATTTAATAGACAGACATAGGACTCAATAAATATCTATTATTGAGTAGTAGCACTAAATAAAGACAGTTCAACTTACTTGTTAATGACAGCTTTAGACACACCTCAAGGACCTGATCAGTTAGTGAATTTCAATTAACTATTCAATTACAGATTTTTATATTAAAAAATCTGTTTTAAATTCAGAGCAAAAGTGTTTGTAGAACACTTTCCAACAAGTAAAGCAACACCCTACATTTCCACATAATGCCACCACTGTAGTATCTAAACCTTTTAAATTCATCAGGGGTGAAAATCTTCATTTATTCCAAAGCATGGTGCTGTTCTGCATCTGAACAACATGCTCTGCATATGCAGTGCTCCCAAGCACTTCAGCATTATTAATAATTACATTACTAGTACTGAGATAATCAAGGCTTAGGCCAGGGTCCTGGATATAAAAGGATACCTGCAACAAGCATGTCTAAAGTGGAATCCAATGTACAACACAACAAAAGGACAGCAGGAAAGCAGATGTTCCTGCCAATGACTTGACACAGCAGTTTACAGAGGTACTATAAAGCTGTTCCTAGAAAAATGCTAATCACCAAAATTTAAATTGTACCCCACTGAGTGAAATATGCAGAATTTCACATTTGAATTGAGCTAAGTTTTCTACAAGCAGGTTTTTCTATTTTCAGGCAGCAAACACTCTCTCCTAGAGCTGTCATAATTACTCACCATCACTACTGAGCTTGTTTGAAGGCCTTACAGAGCTAAACACAATGCTTTCTTATGGTGTGTTTTTGACCCCAGAAAGACAGAGAAAAAATTACCCATTTTTTGGAAGGACAAGGAATGCTTTTTAATTAAAAAAACAAAACAAACAACAACAACGAAACAAAACACCTAAAACCCCCAAACCAAAAATATATCCCCAAATGTCTTAATATTGCTTGTCAGCCCTCTTTGCTATCAGATGTTTCCTGGCTGGTTAAATGGACTTGATCTTGCACAAAGACCAGAAGCATAAGCACAGCAGGTGTTTACCATGTGAAATGCTACTTTTAGCCACCAGCAAACACGTGCTGTGAAATGAGAATTCAACAGGTTGGATTTTTTAATAGGCTATAACCAGAAATGTCAATCAAATCAGGGATTTGTTCAAGAGTAAAGAGAAGCTCAGCATTCTCATTTGAGTTCCAAGTGGACGTTTGTTCACATCACACATACCATATGGTCTTGGCAGTGTCTGCTTAAGAAAAATCAAGAGGCTGGAATAATAGGGACATTGTAGGTCAGGACTGGAATGTAGAGGCACACCTGGGTGCAAGCTTGCAGCAGTGACACTACACCTTCATCAAGCTGCAGAGGACAACAACATCCTCAAGGATATGATAAGGATACAATGAGGATACACGCTACCCTTAAAAATAGCAACATAGTAACTACTCCTTCAAGGACTCATTAAGTATTTTAAAACTGAGTTTTGATTAAGCTAAATCAGTGATTTCCAGTGCATTTCAAGGGGAGCAGTAGCATCTCATCATTGACCATTTCTCATGCGTGCTCACTACGCAGTACGAATACACTTAATAAAGGATAGAAAAAACATAAAGGAACCTTGATTCAAAATGTGAAGCTGGGCCATTAGCAACTTCAATGTGCTTATGTAAGAGGTTAGCATCATCTTCTGCGAGCTCTGGACCTTGGGCTAACTTCTGCCACTCTCTCCGTCTGTCATGGGGTGCCCTTGGCACTTTCTCTGGTTCATGAGGGCGATCTAGATTTTTCTGCTGTAGGAGAGTTGTGCAAACAAAACTGACAACTGAGACAGTGGTTTTTAATTAGTTGCATAATAAACATCAGCCACAAAATTTTGAAAAAATTTCCCGTTTCAAATGCAAGAAAAATTTACTTTCAGGCTAAACATAATATGTAAAGCAGAAAGACTTGTAAGAGCCAGAAACTTCAGTCTAGTGGATAAGTAGCTGAACAATACAGAGAAAAGTAACTGTTTCTGTAACTTTTAATTCTAAGTCTGAAATAAAATTATGAATCTGACACTCATTTTTACTCTCTCTACTATGTGTGAAATATACAGAATAATACAAACAAAAAAAGCATTACCTTTTGCAAAAGTGATTGTTTAATTTTAAGAAAATACAAGTGAAGTTTTATATTCCTACTAATTTCTTTCTAGTTTAAACATATCTATTAGGATGTCATTCAAGCTTTTTCACCTGTAAGATTGTCAAAATTTTGTCTTACAAATAAGTGTTCAAATGAAATTCTTTATTCCTGCTATATTCTTCCTTTCTGAGTCATTGCTAGAAGACTTGAAAATTTTGGCAAATCTGACATTGATTATGTTAAGACAGCATGAAAGCTTTAGGTACTTCTATATTATTTTACTACTACTATTATTATTATTATTTAATTGTTAAGGTTGATGGAACTGAATGAATACAAGTAGTTTTAGTTGAATAAAGATGACTCAGTCAAGTTTGGATTGCTATTAAAGTAGTATATCTGCAAGCAAACCCTTTCTAGGAAAAAACAAAGAGAAGCTATATAAAGTTAACATATGTACCTTCTGCTTCCTCTTTTCTTTTCTTTTGTCCTCGGTGTCCTGCAACATTTTTTCCTTCCACAGATCAAAGAAATATGAAGGATTGGTATAGAACTTCAAACCCTCTTTTCCATCATCCCTGAAATACAGTGACACAAACAGGGCATACTATTTATTTGACAAGACATGAATCCAAACATTAAGACAAAGGAAGGGCATATTAAGGAACACATGGTATTTCAGACCCTGAAATGTTTTACTGAGGAACATAAAAGAGATTATCATTGACCTCCTGCACCATCAGTTTTTACTGTCCTTCCTGGCATTCAAGGTCCTAATTTTATAAAGATAACTTTAACACAAGCTCCAGTCAAAAAAAAAGGAGTGTCATAAACCAGAAAACCCCCCACTGCAATAACTCAAATCTTGCTGTTAAAATATTGAGCAAATTTGTGTGGCGGCTCATGTTCTACTACTGATTCAAACTGACTCTGGGACAGTAACATTTCAATTCATTTCCATTGAAGATCCTTCTTTCTACACACTCATCTGTTTAATTTCTTCACATTCAAGTACATTACATGGTTTAATAAATACAGATAACAAAAATTACTTTTCCCTATCATTTTACACTGAGTTAAAATTTGAGTAAAATTGACTAAAGTTTTAATGCTTATTATGTCTTCTGCTGCTTTTATTCTTCCAGCAGCTTCACAGTTTTCTAGTCTGGCTCCTTAAATAGTCAAGAGCCATTCAACATGAGCAAGGTGCCTGGTATATCCTCTCCATTACAAAAATTAAGATAGAAATTGCTTTTGATTAGTTTTATTTTACTAACCTGTAAGGGGTGAGAATGTTAAGTGGTGGAGGCTGTTCACAAATGTCATAAGTTTCTTGCAAAGGAATTGGCAGAGTTTTGCGGTCAAACAGCTGTTGGTCCTGAATTGTGGAACTCCGGAAAGCTTTTCTCATTGTAATGTCCTGCAGTGACACTGAAAGGGAACACTGCCATTTAAAAACCCCACCAAATAAATTTTATTTGGATTAATCTGGAATTGCCTAATGTTGGTTAAAATAGAAAGCACCACTGCTTGTATCTTAGGTGTTTTGCAGCAAATACAGATTCATCTAGCACTATTGCCATGGCAAGATATTGTCAGACTATGTGAAAAGAATGTCTGTAATGTTCTAGCACATTATCCTCTAGCTTCACAGGAAATTTTTCTCACCAAGATAGGTATCAGAACTCTCCTAAGTAGTTCAACAAATTGCTTACTGTAGCTCTAAAATATCATTTGGTAGTTCAGAAGTACTTAATAACATTTACCAACTCCACTTCACAATCCTTTTGCTACTAAAAACTACTCTCTATCTTGAGGTATAGATTTCACCTTTATGGCATCAGCAAGCCAAACTTTGCATTCCTTGCATGTAGGCAGCAGTTCCACTGAAGGCCCACTGAGATGCCAAACCAGCAAATCACTTAAGCTAATGCTGCTGAGATCAATGGGCTTGAATGGGAGGTGGTTCTGTGTTCCAACACGTGAAACCAGTCAAATGCTTCTAATCTGTTCAATCAACGTGAGCCTTCTCTGTCTAATTCAGAGCCACCTTGACTTTTAAGCATAGCAGTTAGGAATTATCAATCACCTTTATGTAAAATCCAAAGGAAAACAATACTACATGAACACAAGCCATTAAAGAGTGATTTCAACTATTTTTACCCACTCCTGGTAAAGCCTCCATATCTTTCTTGATTTCAAAAGAGTTTTTTCTATTTCATTAAAATTTAGATAAAGATTAATGGAAAAGTGACCACAACTGATAAGCTTTGCACTTTTAATTCTGGAAACAGTATACCTATTTAGTCTCATATTTCTCTCCCTCCCTGATCTTCAGTTACTGCACCTGTCAAGTCCAGGTGTGTCTCAAGGCTACCTTTGCAACCAGCATCAGACTTCCTTTAGATAAAGCAGCAGATCTCTTCATTAGTTTGGGCTCTTTTTCTAAAATCACAAACAATACTGAAAGCAGTCTTCAGACGTAGTAGCAAAGAGAATATTCTCAGCACAAGAATTTTATTATAAATAATTACATTTATTTTATAGAAACAGGTTGATAGTAATGCCCCTATGAGAGGACAACTCTACTCCTGTCCCCCTATCACAATTGGCAACAATTTAAAGAAAAACCTGTTTAAGCTGAAAACCGTATTTTCACCTGGCTTCCTGTAACACATACAAGTGTACACACACATATGTACATATGCCAAGCTGGATTTCTACTGTGTGATCACAAAGGGGCAGAAGGCAGGGTTTTTTCCAGAAGGCTTGCAGTTCCTGGAATGTTCTGTCTTCTTACCTAAGCATATTGGCAACATCCTTTGTGAGGCTAAAGATGGGATTTATTTGATTTTCTGCTTGGCTTTTGAAGTTTATTACACTTGGCAAGGTGTGTATTCCTGGAGAAGTTTCCTCCTTTTTACCCTTAGGTTCTAATTCATCACAGTGTCTTTTATTCTTTTTAATACCTTTAATTAGCTGCTCAGAAGCCTTTTTAAGTGTGTGAAAGAAGTATTATAATATCTGAATGTCAGCTAGGAGTCTCAATTTCTGCAGGTATTTTTGCAGTCATAAATAACCCTATATATTTTGTATCTGTCATGAAGTACAGCTGGCAAAAGTTCAGTTAGAATAACTGAGGTTTACCTCATCTAAAAACTTAAGTCTTAGATCTTTTTATACTTCAGCTGCTTTTCCTTTGGATTGCTGGTTATACGAATTACACCCAGTGTACTTGCTCAGAGTTGCTTGGCAATCCTGCAAGATTTGTCTGTCATTTACTGGAGACATTTCCAAAAAAAGTAAAACTTAGTATACTTCTCTTTGAACCCGAGTACATTCTGAAGACAATGAACTAAATCACTTATTCTAATAAATAAATACAGTACTTTGGTTTAATATTAAAATGCTCACAGAGTGTGTGACACCATATTATTGACGCTGTTCTATAAACTCCTTGTCGGTATTCCATCTCTTCAATGAGCAAGCACAGCCAGTCTAATTCATAACTCCCCTTTTCTTGCTTAAAACTCCACTTTTTGTACACATGTATAGGGGGATAATGCACCAGAGGACACTCAATCAATCAATCAATCAATCAGTCAATCAATCAACCCCCAGCAATAAGCATAATTATTTTCTCTCTAAACCTGAGATACACAGCAGGGGTCTTTTATGCAAAATATACTCTGTAGAATTCCAAGCAGCATTTCCTATGCTGATAGCCAGTAAGAGGCATTCCCTGCAAAGCATACCATTATTCCAAACAACAACATTAGGACAGCATCACTCAGGAGACGAAAGGACGTGGCACTCAAACCAGGGAGAACCATGACACGGCTATAACTCGCCTGCACACAGGGATCAGGTAAATCCCACCAGGCACACCCAGTGTAATCCTGGGCTGTGCACAGCTTGGCTTCCAAAGCCACTTGCTCAGCTTGCCAGCTGGCCAAGAGACAAAAGCCCTGCGTGCTTTACAGCCTCAGCAGGGGGAACACGTGAAATCCTGGCTGGTCCCACAGCCACTGGGCTTTGGCTGATTGACAGACTGGCACAGCACGGGGACAGGGCAGACAAATTGGATGTATGAATTCAGGTGAGAGAAGAGACAAGTGGCTGAAGGAGGAGTTGGAAAAGCTGCAGGCATTTGACTTGATGCTGGTAAATTTATGCTTCCAGTTGCTTAATTCCTAACAAACACCAGAGCTTTTTGTATAGCCCAAGATCCTAAATTTGATATAGATACATTTTTCTGAAAGTCCACCTACTACACCACTTGTGTTCACTGTAATTAACAAAAAACAGGGTCTTAAATAATTTCCTTAAATGTTGAGATATTCACAATTTAATTTCAAGATTCATTCACCAACCTAAACAAATGTCTGCTTGTCTTTATTGTGTCTGTTGTTTGGACTGCATGAAAAGATGCATTATATTAGCCAATCTAACCCTCTGCACACAACAATATTTTCCACATAAGTAAAAATTGTCTGTCAGAAAGCTAAACAGCCAACCTTTTGTACATTTGGTTTTGAAAAAGAAGTGCCAGTCCATTTTTACTTCTAATCAACAACAAACTGGGGGGAAAAAAAGGGTATTTAAATTGCCCCTGATGAGATACAATAACTGTGTTTCTTTTGGGGTGAAGTAGAAATTAAATAAAAGCACATCTGAAATCTGCATACTAAACAATGTTTTATCTCTTGGCAAGTGTCTCATTAAACTGCAATCCCCAATTTGTAGTAAAAGTCAGGCATAGAGCACATCAGTGTACTGACACAAAGCAGCTACTTTTAACTTTTCAAATACATTAAATACTAATCGTACTTCATCAGAAGAGAAAAAAAAATAACTAGATTTATTTTTCTTTCACACTCATTCAAATACATAATTTATGATTAAGTTCTAGGCCAAAAACCACCATTCTTCTAAAGACAGTAAATAAGTATGCCACATATATTCCTTTCAAAAGCTCACACTCTTAACACTTTCTGCAGAATTTCATCCTGACAACTTTCAAGACTGTAAACTCTTGAATGTCACAACTGTGAGTCCCTGCAGAACTAAATGACTAGGGGAAATTTTATACAAATCAATGGCCTTGGTTGCCCACAATTCCCTTTCTCTGTTCAAAATCTCACCCAGCAATTTGAAAAGTGCAGAGAGGAAAGAATGATACTCTTGAATAAATAACTTAGTCGTAAATTTCCCATTAAAGGTAATTAACTGGTAGGGAGTTGTGCTGCTGAAAATTCTTTTAAGGTAAAGATTTGTGTGATTTGGTTCTTAAAGACACTGTAATTTTAAAGTCTGATTTCTACCTTATTTGTTTTATTTTTTTAATGATTATCCACTTACACAATTACCAGAATGAACACACATTAGGTTTCTCTGCCATCAGAATACTCTGTGAGTTTGATAGTTGCTGAAGAGAGAGATTACTTCTGTAGATCAGACATTACTCTCTTTTGGGCTTGTTCCCCACACAAGAAATAGAAAATTTCTGAAATACAGTTTTAAAAAATTCCAAAGCAGCTCAAGAACTCTTAGGAATGTATGTAGCTTAACTACTACAGGTAAACAAAAAGAAGATGTAAATGGTAGAGCAATCATTTTAAGAGGACTCAGAAGCTGCTTTAAATGAAGCATGTAGAACCAGGAAGACCCATTAAGATGTGAATTACCCAAGGGCATCAGCCCAGCCCACCTGCTCAGAATCTTGAGAGGGAGACACACTCAAATCCAACTTTCTTTAAGTACAAATGTGGAAGAAAAAGTGAGCTGCTATATAATTTAACAGTCTTTATTTGCCTTTGAAGGTAAAATTTCTAATGAATGAAATGACAACAGTGTTATTCTCCACTTAACATAGTATGTGTGGAGATCATGACCCAATTTTCACCTGCTCCCTGTTCTTAGTTTTGATTACATTTATACACTTTTATACTCAGGAAAATCCTCTTCAGATGCTAGAGACAGTGAGCTGCCCCTTAAACTGGGATTTACGAAGTCTCATAAGGGGCTGAGCATCCAGACTTCAAAGCTGACCAAGTTTCCCATTTTCAGAAGTATACAGACCACAATTTTCTCTCATGATTTTTAGATTTCTTCCCACCAAATGCCACCTTTTTTTCCCCACAGCAAAACATCAAATCTCTTTTTGGCATTGTTCCAGCCAAACATCTGAACTACCATTGTTTTAATGACAGGGCAATATTTATAGAATGTTTAGAAAAACAATGAGCACATGTATTCAAAGCCAAAAGTCTCCTGTTGGATTCCCCTCCTGAAGTGTGCCAGGCTGTTCACCCACAGCACTTCTGCCATTAGGTTCATTTAAGTTGCTTGTCGCAGTTGTAACAGATATGCTACAGAAATCAAGAATTTGATACACTGTTTTTCAGATGAAAATCCCCTCTGGTTTGAGATTTAAATAGAATTAGGCAGCTCACATTGAAAGAACCACTGAAATAATACCAAAATTTTCTTATAAATTCTGAGTTTATGAATTTTCCTTCTGCCCTGATGTTGTTTATTTCTGAGTGATACAAAACTATTTTCCAATACCTCATGACACTGTACATCAGAGCTGTACCATGCACCAGCATTTCAAAAAAGAATGACATAAATGCTAAAATGAATATTCTTTTCAAAACTGTCAGATTTCTATAAGTATGACATTATTCACTTTTAGCAGTACTTCACACTTATAAGGCATAATTAAATTCACAAAAATTTGATCAATTAGGAAAAATAATATTTTACTTATACAATTCCCATCTATATGGACAGAGTTAGTAACGTTACTTATAAAGTAAATACTGAAGCAAAAAATGATTGCAGAGAAACTATACTCAGGATTTATTTTCTCACTTATGAGGACACCTTCTATTGCAGGGCTAGTGAAGTTGTTTACCTTAGTTCAGCTTTATAGCAAGAAAGTGCTTTCTCAGTCCTAAAAGGACCCCAGATATTATTACTCTTGGATACATACAGGCTTGTTTCCCATACAACTGAAATGAAGTCGAGTTTACTGAATGAAAGCAGAGAATTTCTTTCTGTCTGCATATAAGTTTGGTATTTTCTGAGGGGAAAATCCCACATGTATATTAAAAGAATAAAATATTTTTTAAAATCTATTAAAATATGAAATTAATAATACTGAGAAATCAAGAATTTGAAAACAGCATAATAATTCAAATCAAACCAAGTTCATAGCAACTCTTCTATGACAGAAAAATTGTGCACAAGGATTTAGACTCTTAAAGTTACAATCTTAACCTTGGTTTTATTCTTTCACAGAGAAACTGTAATAATTCAAAATGAGAAAACACACAGACTGTTCAAACAAATTCAGAGCTTTTTATTACTCTGACTCTACCAGAAACATCTTGTCAAGTATCTGCATCTTGTTTAGTGAATCTGACTTGGGCTTTTTTCTTTCATGCCACTTAGCTTTAAATGAATCTTAATTTCTTTCTCTTGTGTAATAGCAAGGGCCCAAAGGATCCCATTAAATCTTCTATTACTGCCTCCTGGCAAAGAGCAGATGAGACTCATTTCACAAGTATGTCCCATTTTACTCACGCTGTTAGCTGAGTAGAAGTACTGACAGTTGTTTAATTCTTGCATAGAGGGTTAAAAAAGGTAAATTCAAATATTCTCCCCTCCCCTTCATGCATTAACATCCTTCAGCACTTCTAGTCCACACTAGGACTAAATCGAAACTATTTGTGATCAATTTCTAAAGTCAAGCCCAAACCAGTATACTGAAAGAAAAAAGTTTCCTGATCCCTAACTTTTAAGTAATATCAAATGTCTTCTCATCTCCTTTGTCCTCATGTGGTGACTCATTCCAGGCAGATGCTTGTGAATAAGGAGCACTGGCTACAGCTCAGGGACTGGATATTCTTAGATTAATAAAAACAGGCATTTAACAACTCCTGACACTGAGGAGTGCTTGTGTTGCTCTGAAGTACCAGCAGTCACTGTTACTCTGTGGTGTGAGACACAAATCCAGGGGATCAGGTTTGAGTCACGCTGAGCCACGCTGGACTTCACTGGGTAGGCTTAGTGCCAGCCCCGTTCCTTTACCTGCAGTGTCTGTACTTTTCTTTAGCTATGCAGTTTAGCAAACACTACAGCATGCACAGTTCCATGAAAATGTGTTGGTGTGGTGCACCGGGGACTACACACTATTTAAAATACCTTCTAGTAATTCTTTAACATCAAATAGTTACGGATTTTTGGTCCTGAAACCTAGAGCCAGACTTGTCAAAGGCCTTTTACACAGGATAGTACAATTTTCCACCTTGCTATCCTGTAACATCCCTGGATGCTTTAACTCAATGGATCAAAATGGTCTCAATTTTCTGGAAATGTGAATGATTAACATACTAGATATGATGCATCAACATATATTTCCTTCTGATTTAAACCAAAACTAGGCTGTCAAGAGTAAATGAGAAAATGCCATTAACACTCTAGAGTGTTACTGTTCTCACAAGATTACAATGCTGACAATTACAACTGCTGACAATTGATTATGGTACAAGGAAAGGACTTTTTATCATTATCCAATCATAGCAATTATGCTCTGGTGTGGACAGGGAGAGATTTCATTTTTTCCTAGTATCTGGTATAGTGCTGTGTTTGGGATTTAGGATGAGAATAATGCTGCTAACACACTGATGTGAGAATATACTGAAAACACACTGATGTTTTAGTTGTTGCTGAGCAGTGGTCAAGGACTCTTCAGCTTCTAACCACCCCCCATCAAAAAGCAGGACTGGGGGGGACACAAGAACCTGGGAAGAGACACAGCCAGGACAGCTGACCCAAACTGGCCAGAGACTTTCCATACCATATTGTGCCATGCTCTGTATATAAACCAGGGTGAAAGGTGTCTGGGGGATGGGCTGCTGCTCAGGAACCGGCTGGGCTTCAGTCAGCAAGTGGTGAGCAATTGCATTGTGCATCACTTGTTCTGTATATTCTATTATTATTGATGTTTTCCCTTCCTTTTCTGTCCTATTAAACTGTCTTTATCTCAACCCACGGATTTTACCTTCTTTTACCTCCCTTTTCCCACTGTGGAGCAGGCGTAAGCAAGGGGATGTGTGGTGTTTAACTGCCTGCCAAGTAAAACCACAACAACTGGAAAAAGTGGTGTATGGGTGTGATTTATGCTCAGTTATCAGGAGACTTGGAAAATCCCATTAATGTAAGAATTCCCCTAGGCAAGTCATGATTTTGTGGAAAATCTGCTACGAGCTGTGAACAGCTGTCTTTCAAAACCTGCTCTAAAATTAATGTCACACGAAATACAGAATCAAAACTTCCCTTAGCTTAATTTTGCTACTAGTGAAATTTTGACATCTATAACCAAAGACAGACTGAAGACCACACTCGTGGTTTGACTCTTCATTTTTTCTGTATACACAATCATGATCCCACAATGTAATATTACACAATTATTATATCTAGACATTGAGATTTGAAACAGCTTTCTATAGTTTAAAATTGGATCCCACAAGCAATCTGAAGTTATTTTTCATGATGGGATGTTCCTCTACTTTCTAGGTCATAAGCACATGGTTCAGAACACCCTAAATTGTTTGGGGTTACAAGATTTTTCACAGTTCCACCTGCAACCAACAGATATCAAGGAAGGCAAAAGAGCTTCATGGCATTTATGCATTAGGTGGACAATGTTTCTGTACTCATCACAAAGCCTAGGAATCCTTTAAAATTCCATATAAATTTTGTCTTACAGGCATGAGCTGATGACTTTTGAGAGTACTTGTTTTCTCAGTGCTAATCAATATTTATAATACTTAAAGCTATTTAGGAAGAATCAAAGCGGTTATACAGCAGCAACAAATGAAGCTATACAACTATAATGTCACACAGAAAGTAAGATGGTACAAGTTAAATGCAAAAATCCTACTTGGACAAATGTTTACATTCCATGAGAATAGGTAGAAAGGTTTTAAAAAGACTTATGTCCAAGCATTCACATAACATTATATAATATTATTAATATTCCTAATACATAACACTACAGGAGTGGCAGATACTCCTGAGGGCATTTTAATGTAAATTCATTAGTAACAGTATCATTCAGTAACCATGAAAATGCAGAGCTCAGAAAGCTGCTCAAGGCTATAAAAGAAACCTGTAGCAGAAATAGAAACGGACCTTTCTTATGATGCTTTGCTCTGTGTCCTTATAAATATGATCTAAACTATTAAAGTATTCTTTCCATTTCACCTATCAGTGCTGCCTGAGTGACATAATAAGAAATCCTCCATGCAGGAGGTAACTTACATTCCTCTTCCTTTGGATCCAGTTGTGTAACACTGACAGATAAGCGATCTACACGTTCTTGTAAGGAGTTGACTCTAAATGAGAAACTGTGAGCTTCATTGAAAAGTTCACCAAATATATCTTCAGCATATTTACCTGAAACACGGGGGAAAAAACATGTCAAGCATACCACAAGACAGGCAAATGATTTCTTACTATTTTAATTAAGTAATTCTAAGATGCATGAGTATCACTCGTAACAACCTGTACTTACTGAGCCCATTAAGAATCCTTTTAAAAAGCCAATAGAAGTTAAATACTCAATATGCAACTTAATTTATCAGAAATGAAATTATTTCATTGCAAGGACAGATATTCAGCTGCTATAAAATGATTTCACTATGCTGATATGCATGGAACTAGACTGCACAGTTTCTTGGAAATGTCTAAAAGGACAACTTCCAGCATCTGAAGCCGTTCCTGTCTGAGTGATAACTAATCTTTAAATTTACCTCAACACTTTCCTCAAAATGAAGCCTAACTTCCACTCCTGCTGTACAGAGGACTTCACAAAAAAGAAAGATCAGATATTCACATCTAGGTGAATTAGAACAAGCCTATTCAAAAATACACACTAAAATAATAAATCCTACTTTGAAGGATCAAAATTCTAGTAACTGACCCATTTACACTGAAGTAAAAAACCCCTAAGAACCAAAAAAACTCCTTTGTTCACATCAGTGTACATCATATGTTTTGCACAAAAGAGCAGGAGATTAAAATATTATGAGAAAAAGATCAGTAATGAGTTTTTCTTCTACAGAGAGAGTACTCCACATACTGCTTCTAATGCTCTCAAAACTCCATTTGAGTAGTCTGCCAATATTGCTGGAAAAACCCCACCAGCCTACCCAGCAAAATGTCTAGCCACACTCCTGAAATACAGTGTGATAGCTTTCAAAACCTTCCATGATACTGTGCATATGTAATTCATGTACTGTGTATGCACTTCTGTTGGTTCTGGAAGTATAAATCTCACAAATTTCTAACTACCTGCTTTGCAGTCAAGTTGTGACAGGTATAAAAGGAAAGGATAGCTGTGGAAATTCTGCCTCTGGTGAGCAATACATCTGGAAGTATACATAAAAACGAGGATATTTCTATATAAACACATCAAAAGAACAAAAATTAAATCCCTGCAGGTACTGTGGAAACTACTTAAAGATGCTGTGTAGTAAGCACAAGGCCAGCACATACCATTTATTAAGACTTAGATAACTGCAATAGAAAACCAGCATGACTATAAACAATGGAATATAAAAGAGGATATCAGAAGAAATGTACAGAAGAAGAAAACAGAATAGGAACAACTAGCAAGCTAACAATAAACATTCCTTCAAAGACATGAGGAATAAGGAAGCCTGCCAGGGAGTCTGCAGAGCTGGCTGGCAATGAAAATATAAAGGAATACAGAGAAGACAAGACCCCTGTGGACAAGCTAATTTAACACTTTCCACTGGTGTTCACTGAAGGGAACTGGAGAGACCCCGGTGTCAGAACTCATTGTGGGAGGCCCAAAGAAACGGAAGGAACTACATAAAAATTACAGAACTAAATTAACAAAATGATCAGCAAATATTAGGAACAATTGTAAATCTCCTTATACACACTGAAACACACAACAACAAGGCTCAAAATTTTTTTCATGGAACATTTTGAGAGCTACAGACCCATAAGCCTCACATCCATACAAATTGGTGCAGGTGATTATGAAGAACTGAATTAGCAGACATCTGGATAACTCAGAAGAGGCAACACAGCTTTTGTAAAGTGAAATGTCTGAATGGTTTAGAAGTGCAGGGATAGAGAGCTATGATCTACTGAGATTTCCAAGAGAGTTTAGAAAGTCCTTAATCAAATGGTTTGGGGAAAACTTAACAGATGGGGCACACAAAAGAAATGGCACAGATAAATAATTCCTCAAAAGGTAGAAAACAGGATATAGGAGTGAATCACCAGTCTTCACAGTTGAGAAAGCTGAGTTTTACTACATTTCTATGCTGGGATCCATTCTATTTAAGATATGTGTAAATTACTTGAAAAAAATGAGATTAAAGTTTGCCAATGATACAAAGTCATGAAAAAGAAACACACTGAGCATTAGGAAATGCAGACAAACCTCAGCTAGTTGGAGAGGCTTTGAGGCTGAAAAGGGCTGGAAGCAGGGAGATTGGTAGGAATATCCTACATGCTGTCTGGCCCTCATTCTTGGAGTAACTGCTAACATCCCCAGTGAGAAGCAGACCAAGGCACTCTCATTCTAAGAAACTTTGTCTTGTAGCACAAGTCCACAGAAAAATACAGATGGAAAGTTAATAAAAGTCTTCTCAGCTGGTAACTCACCTAACATAAGACCTAGTATATGTCTTGAAACTGTGAAAAGTTTATGTTCCTTTACCTGTACCTGAAGCAAGAGAAATTACTTAAAAATGTGATCCACTAAGAACAAGATTGCTGAAGTTTTAATACACAGACACTAAAAAGGCAATGTGTTTCAGATAATATATTCACAAATATTAATTTTCATTAGACAACTCACATAATATTGGGAGACATACAAACTAAAATCAAAATCAAATATAAAATTTCATGTATAGAATAAAAAATGAATTTACAGGCAGGGCTTTAAAATGCAGCAACTTCCCTTTTATAGGTGTATTTTAAGGCTAAATTTTTATCTGTATCATTTCATCAGCCTTACAATTCATCTACCTCATTAATGAGCTCCAATTGCAAATAATCTGTCTTGGAAATCTTTTCATTATGTTGCATACAGCCACAACCATACTGCAAGGAATAATTTGCCCATGCTTATGAACACTAATCCTCAAACGGGAAATACATTAAAAACAACCTGTTGTGTTTGAAGTGGTGTGCCAACCATAATGTCTCCACCTACCTGTCTGATGGTGGTCTCTTTATTTAGCCAGAGGTCCATTTAACCAAATGCTTCCTCTAGCAAAGCAAAACGTTTGCTTTTTGTGAAAGGTATAACTAGCATTCCAAAAAACACTAAATGTGAATGCATAAATATGTACTTAACACACACAATCCTGTATTTGTGTTGCCATCTCTGTGTGTATTCTGTAGGAATGTATCTTCAATTTTGAATGGATCACAAAGGACACAGTTACAAGTGGTAATACTGAACAAAGTGTCACAAACTCAAATAAGTAAAGAAAAGGGTGAGAATAAAACACATTAATAAACAAAGCTGATCTCATTCCACATAATTTATAGGTAATATGTCAGAAAAGTAAGAATGCAAAATTAATTCCATTATACACAATGAATATTCCAAAGTATCATTAACACTTCAGAAAATTTACATTATGGCCTGCTGAAAAACTCTACTCTTGTTCCATGCAGTACAATAAAGAGAATTACAGTTCACTATGACAATTAAAATATTAACACCTTAGGATCCTGTTCACAGTTGGATATATAATACCAGATCAGAAAGATCAGTGGTCTTGTTTGCCTACTAAATCAAATGACAATATAGACTTCTGCAATTAAATTAATTCAATGTCTATGAAAAGCTTATATTACTGTATTTGAAAAGTCTGCTTGACATTTATTTTTATTAACAGAGCACTTTAAAAAAAATTTAAATAAGAGGATACATTATTATTTGGTTTTAATTAAGGAATTTTATTATTCACCTTATTATTCTTTTCATAACTTTTCCTCATGTATCAAAGGGCTCTGATCACAATTAAACCTTCAGTGAGAAAGGGATGCAGGAATGCAGCTCTCTCTGGTGTCAGTCAGTATCCTTTTTTGTGGCAAACAAATAAAATGTCTTGGAAACAATGGTTCTGTCCTTCCCTCAATAACATGCATGTACTTTGATGGCATTTTGAACAATTATTTTTCTGACTTTTAAAACAGACCTACAAGCTGAAAACAAAACCATAGCTAGGAGCTACTAATTGAAAATAGAATAAAAATTATACTGCTTACTGCCTTCCTCATTTCTTTTAAATTAAAACCACCAAAACATTTATCACCCACTCCATTTCCATTCATTACCATGGCAATAAGTGTACCATGGTTTATAAAATGTCAAAAAATACTGATCAGTTTTACAGCGCTTTGCTTTCACTGAATGTTCCTTCTAATTTGTTTTATCTCCTAATTTCCCCCCATAATTTCTTAAGCATTTATCCAGCCTCCCTGGCTTCTATCCACAAATGAATAGTTGCTAACAATCCAACACTCTGAAATGAAGACATGCTGAGGTAAAAGAAATGGGGGTTTTTTGTCTTGTTCAGGGGAACTGGGAATGTATCAGATGAAGTCAACCAGATGAAGTGTTTCAGGCTAATTAAATAAAGTATGACAAAGAGATGTCTTCCAAGACTTTACATTGTGTTGTACAAATTCTTAGAACCAGGGATCAGGGATCCTGGGGATCAGGGCATACATTAGCAGTCCTCTCAAAGCTCCAGTCCTTAAATCCACCTGAACCCCAGCATTCTCAATGCTGTATCTGTTGGCAAACCCTAAGGAAAGGCCGTTTAAATTAATCATTTTGCAACACTAGATCAGTTACCAACAGATTTAGTTACAGGCTCTCAGACAAGGAGTGGGACATGAATCCTGAACCAGGACTTGTGGAAGAAGTCACTTCTTTACTGTCCTTCTGCATTGTTAAAGAAAAAGAGTTCCAAACCCTTCAACTGCATGCCAACCTGAAGCAGCATCCTGCAGATGAGTTATGGCACTGGCAGCCTTTGTGAAACATGGTCTGAATTTGATGTAGCTACCTGGATAAACATATTGACCAGTGCTCAGTGCCATAAACCAGCATGATTTTTTGAAATTCAAGAGGATGACTGGTAAAACTCAGGCCAATGCAAGATGCAGCAAGTAGGACAATCAAAATAAGACAATTGTTGAATCTTGCCAGAAGTATTAAACTTAATTAATTTAGCCTTAAGTAATCTGCCAGACTCCTGGGGCTCAGTGTGTGTGTGTGTGTGTGTGTGTGTGTGTGTGCGTGTTTTAACATTTACAAACACAAAATCTAAGCCAACACATTTATCATTGAATTAAATTATAAAAATACACAATATATTAAATATGCAGTGACATTATTAAGTGCAAAGTATAGTGAAGAGTTATGTCACTAAAATTAATACTAATAAATACTATTTGATATTAAAATAGTAAATATGTTGATATATTGAATTACACAAACTCCAAAATAATATTAGTTTAAACATGACTCTGGCAATTAAAAAAAAAAATGTAGAAATTGATAAAACATGTGAAAGAATAAGCTTAGAATTCAGTCTGTTACCCGCCTATACACTAACATTCTTTGATTTCTATTATTTCATTCCTGCTCACACACTGTACAATACTTTTGTCCACTACATTTTCTGAAAAATAAAGGCACAGAACAAGAGCAGCTGTAAAACCTGTCATGTTCAGCTGCACAATCCCTTCCCAATATACTTACACTCTGCAAAATTACCTTATTCACTACTGAATAGTTCCTTTCTACACAATATAATGTATTTATTAGAAAATGTTCTCTCAGGATAATTAGCTACTACCTAAGCCACTAACAATATATAACCAAGGTTTCTTTATAAAGCAAAATAAGAAAGATATACTACGTCTGTTAACACATTCTTCCTCCTCCATTATTTCTGACATATAATTTAACATATCCATTGCCTGTTGATCCAGCTTCAGATCTTCACTACATAATTTAATTTTTAGAAAAAAACCAAGGCATATCTGAGTTTGAAAGTCTGGGTTTATTTCTCATCAGGATCATTTCAATCTCACAGCTCAGTCACTAGGAAAGACTAAAAGCTAGGAGACTGAACTTGGAGATAAGAGCCTTGGTAGATCCTTGGGAACTTCATTGGTTATGCCTAAGCAAGCTCTGAAAAATTATGTACTAAAAACATAGCACTGATGCTAACTAGGAACTTTCATTATAAAAGTGTGAGGGCAGTCCACAAGGACTGGACTTGAGGATTATGATAGGAGTATCAGAGTACTGAAGAGATAACTTGATTCCTTTAGCCAGGAAAATTGAACCAGACGTTTATCAGACAACCTGACCACAGCAGCAAAAGTATCAAATAAACTTTGTTGAGCACCTTATCTAGAGCAGGTCTGATGCTTCTTGTTGACATCCAAAAAGAAGAAGTCAGCTTTCAAAAATCTTCAGCCATGGAAGTCTGAGATATCATTGTTACCTCCCCTGAGGACACCATCAAGTAAACTAGCTGAGATTACAACTATGTTTTCAGAAATCTGTGAAAGAGACTGCTGAGACCTGAACTTATGCTGAAAGTAGCAGTGCTAATGATCATTTCACAGGGAAGCCTTGCTCTTCCTTTCATTTCTAACATAACCTCAACTCACTGCTTTATGTAGGCAAGGAATTAATGACAGCAGGGACTTTTTTCTGCTAACACATAATTGCTTTCAATGAAACTTCACTGACCCCTTGCTCATCCTCTCATTACCATTCGGGATGGGCACAAAACAGCATCACATCACCACTGCTGCAAAGACAACATCAAGAAATCGGATGGAAGATTTTGAGAGGATGGGGTTCTCTCAAGCTGAGTTAGCCTTTGGTTTTCAAGTCCATCAGTTCCCTAACTCCATGTGCACAAGAACACTTTCTCTTGTGTTCCCTGGCAATTGTAGTAATAATAGATTAAGAGGAGTAACTAATGAAGAAAATTCACCACAAATACTGAATGTCCTCCTGAACACATTGAGAAGGAAGATGGGCAGTGCAGGATGTGCCACGAGGGTTCTCCTGTTTCTGGAATACTGACTGAAGCTCTAGCTGCAGATCTGCAGAGACTTACTTTCCATCATGCAGCATACAGGAACCTTACCATGTGCTGAAGATGTTGTCCACACAGGGTGAAGAGAGAGTCTGGTCTTTGAGCTCAAGAGGCCTGGTTCTAAAGATTAATTGCAGTGCCGACACCTCACTGGTAAGTTTTTCTGGAAAAACATTTCCCACTTACTGAATGTTAACACCTTAAGCCATGACAAACTAAAGGTTTTCCTGAGCTGAAGAAGTGTTTCTCACAAGATGAGAGAAAAGCATCTCTTACAAGATGAACCCTCTCGGGGATGGCATGGTAAGCAAAACATAAGAAAGAAAAGTCAAGCATGTCTGAGAAGAAAAAATAAGGGCAAGAAATAATTTGTTCCAAAGTCAGGCTCTCACTCCTGAAAACTAACAAATAAGGGGCAAGGAAAAGAAAGAATTAGAAGAACACACTAAAAATAGATATAGTACATAGAAAAGCTAGAAAGGGGGGAAAGGCAACAAAAGGTCCAATGTTAAGTGAAAATTGTTTTCACTAACATAAAAGGCACTCCAGCTTAGCAGAATTATGCAGCATTCTCTTTGGTATTGCAGAGGTAAAAGAAAAAAATGCATCTTGCTATGATTGAATAAAAGGTCTAGTCCGAATGCCCGCAATACAAATATTTATTAAAGGCACATACTCAAAAGGAGAAATATTCTCCTCCCTAGATGGAGGTGTCAGAGACCAGGGCCGAGAACAAACCCCATCAGTTAGGTTTGTTATGGGGTACTGAGATTCTGTGTCCATGGAACAGCTGAATAAAAGGAAAAACAAGATTGGTCAGTAGCTGTGAACAAAATGAGGAGGCTGCATTCACACAAGACAGCTATTTATCCACCTTCTAACAATGGCCCAGCTGCACAATGCTACCAGTTGTGTTTCATGTATGTGGGAATGTTATGGCCTGACATACACCAACGTATAGAGAGCTGGAGCGCTAATGGATGTGCAATATTGCTGAAAAAATTAGGTAAGCACTTCCTCAAAGCAGATACTGCTAGAAAGCAAGAAATACAGGGAAGAATGGCTAGAAAACTAAGACAGCTGTTGCTATTGTCCAGAGAGTTTCTGTTCTGCCACAATGCTAAGAAAAGCTGTCAGAGAACAGATCCTTTTATGAAGTAAGAGAAGACTGGGAATAGACAGGGGGAAAAAATTACTTACTGGCAATTTTGTATGTTGTATCAAGACAGACTGACGTGTTTTCATGCTCCAGGGATAAAGGCAGGGACTATCACTCAAAGTAGAAATAAGTATTTCATCACTTCATCTTTACTTCTTTTAAAGGTCACAAAATTTCTCAAACTGAACAATTAAAAGCAGCACATCAAATAAGCTGTGAAAGGATTAATAATTTGTATGGAGACACATAGTAGATATCACTGACATACTGATGTAAAGTTCAATTTTACACTGAAACACAGGAAAACAGAATTGCTGTCATTTCATAGATATTGTTCCTGCATGTATATCTTATTTAAATGTAGTATCCAAGATCATAGAAACACAATTCTGTTTAGGTTGGAAAGACCTCAGAAGTGATCTAGTCCCACACCCTGGGCAAAGCAGATCCAATTAGATCCAGCTGCTTGACTAATCCTGGTGAGTTGTTAATATATCCAAGAATGGAGATCTAATGACCTACACGACAAAACTCTATGCCTATTTTTCCTCACTAATGACTTTTGGTATCATTTAAGGTACTGGAGGCTCCAATTCCATAACAGCACTCTTTCTCCATATCATGTCAAAAGAAAGGTTAAAACTGGCTGCTCATGAGAATCACAACCATAACGGCAGAAGATTGATCCTCTATTTGAGGGCCAGTAAATGAAAAATCTTAAAGGCAGAGATGACTGATTGCTAATCAGGTCAAAGACCATTAATTTAAATTTGCATAACTTTACCAACAAAAGCAAAAGCAGCTTTATTTTAAACGAAACAAAATCCTTCCAGAACTCAGTTTCCACCCTCAGAGCAAAGCCTCATTTCATCTACAACTTAAAGGCTGATTCTCACACATATACATTATCCACAGAAAACAAAAAGGGAGGGACTGCAGAGAAGCTGGTTGCCAGGGGACTGCTGTGAAACCATGCCTGCTGGCTGTGACTCACAGGCAACTACTAAAATTTATCTGCATGTCCTCAGACCTCACTGTACACCCCTAACAGAGTCACACCAAGTGAACTCTGGTTATTTGGGTTTAAGCATGAGACACAAAATTCCTATTCCAGAACTCCTGAATATTTTTGAATTTGTATTGCTCCTAGCATAAGCAGGCAGAAAAGCTAAAAGAATTCTGGAACAAAACACTTTCACAAGTACTCAAACCTTTGTAACATGATTCCCATTTTTAAAGAACAGTCCTTAGCAGTACTGAGAAATAAGGACTATTTTGTAAAACATGTTCTATTTTAATGCTGGAAAAAAGGTGAGGTTTTTTGGGGTTTTTTTTGTTGAAAACATACATAGTATCAGATAAAAACTTGGTATAAACACATGTATGCATGTTTCAGGGAAGAACTACATTTCTTTTACAAACAGGAGTTACACACAGTTATGGTTACATTCCCTTGCAAGTGTTTCTCTGTGCTGTTTCTTAGGCAAACCATGTAACAAATGTGGGAGGCATTCAATGGATACTCTTAATTTCTTTTTTCTCCCTTAATTGACTTCTTTCTGTTCTAGTACAGCTTCATGCTGACCTCCTCCTAAGCAGCAGTACATAAAATGTCAGATATAAGCTCTGTATACCAAGAAAACATAGCAAAGGCAGCTGAATTTCAACAGGTCAATCTGAGACCATGATGTTGAGTTAGAAGTTACTGTTGGGTTTTTTAAGGTCAAATAATGCTTCCAAATGAAAATGCCAAAAATAAATTTGTCATGCCACCTATAAAAGCAAATTCCTTCAGATGAAGCATATAATAAAGTGAGAATTTTTTAAATAAGCAAACTAAAATAAAACAATATAATATTAATAAGAGTGACTTGGAAGGGGAGGCTAGTACATGAGCAGCTAGTCTGGGAAGGGCTTTTGGCAGAATGGAGGAAAACCACAGACGGTGATGATATGCTGCATCCTAACAAAATATGCTCTTGGTTCACTGAAAAGTATTCAAATAGTTATTTTCCTTTGTTGCTGCAGCTATATCAATAATGTTCATATTTCTGTGCTGTAAGGATTCCTGTCTCAATTGCGTAATTCAGTGTCCTCAATTAAGTCTTCCACCTAATGGCACCCTAACAGCTTTGAAAGGCTGCCACAACACACTCACCATACAACATGTCATCAAACCAATAATTAAATCAATCTAATCAACAAATTAGGCTACATCACCTATGACTCTAAGAAAATGATGGAGCTGAAAGACTTTTCACATTGTAGATGTCTATACATGCACATTTAAATATGTAATGTGTTGGTAGTTTTACTAATGTCCTAGTGGTTAAAAAAAACTTATAATATTGGAAATCCAAAATGTAATCATGGTGGTTCATCTGACAACTTACTGAATTGCTGTAACTTAAAGAAACAAAATAAGCCAGAAACCAGCCTTTTCAGCAAAATTCCTTTGGAGTTCCAGAGCTTGAGAAGTATTCACTCCTCAAGTGCACCAAGGATACAATTGTTGACAGAGGGAGAAGTAGGAGGAAAAATCTTTACCTATTTTAAATACCACATAATAATTACATTTCAGGGTTTATTACTTCAAAAGGCAAGTCATCTTTTTTTTCTGAATGACCAAGAATTTAAGTTGAAAGAATTAAGCAACCAGTGATATATTTTTCATTAAGTCATACACCCTACCCAAGAATTGCTCTGAGGTTAGCAATTACTGACTTCATTAACTACCACCTATCTTTTCCTGTCACGTTCCACTGGTAACAGAAATATATGGAATAAGTGTTTTAAGACATGCTGCTAGAAAAATTCCTAGCTTTCTCTCACAGAAGCCCATGCTAGACACTATCCCCAAAAGCAGTACATTCCAGACCCAGTGACAATCTTCTACTGAGAATTTGAAAAGGTGTTCATACTTCAAACACTGTAACTGTAAAATATATTAGTTCTAAATACAGCGATTAAGACCATGTACTTACTTAGGCTACTCAGTTGTCTGATTATATTTGCCAAGGAGATATTGGTGACACATTCCAATTCATTCTTGATACCTCGGGGAAGAGCTGTGTGGCACAAGTGCCTGGGGTCTATGTTCCTTTTTACCAGCGGCATTCTGAAATGTATCAGAGGACCAGCAAACCTGCAAAGAAAATAGACACAGTACTGTTATAAGGTTAATTGTAAATATTTAAATTCAGGTTATGTCTGAAGTTAAATCGACTAATCCTAACAGACAAAAATAGCTCCATAGTACTGATGGAATTCATTGCTCTGTGAGTACCTAAATATTTTCTTCTTTGGCCAAAGAAAGATTATTTCATTCTCTCTTTAAATTTTTACCTGATTCGGATTCCAGTGAGGTGACAAATAATTTTTTACTGTTCTAGTTTTTTTCTAAACCTCCCACCCCTCAAAAAAAGACAGGAAAATCTCTGCAGTACAAAACCATTAGAGAAAAATTGTGTTCTTGATGGACTACTTCCTTATTCGGGGCAAGCAAAGTCCAGCAGAAAATTCTTCTTATTATGAGGTCAAAGTCAAACTAGTTGTCTATTACACTCAAAAGGTAGATATGATTCATTCATTATGTCATGTCATCAGGAGTCACCCTTCTAATCTGAACATCACTTCTAAATCATACCTAGTCGAGGTAAGAAAAGAGAAGATGTTGTCCTTCCCCCTACACTGTTACTGACAGTAAATTCAGCTAACAATGAATCTTCCAAATATAAAAGTCTCCATAGTAAACCTGTAGTGCAATATCCTCCAGGACTCAGAAATCCTACCCCTTTACAGTTTTCCAAATCCAAATGATAAATACAGCAAGAGTCTTTATTAGTTCTACAGACAGCAAAAGAATTATCTCAGACTGTGAATCCCAGGCTTGTAATTTTCTGCACCTATGACACTGATTGGAAGGAGTTTCCCAGAGGGCAAGTTAAATAAAACCCTCGTGTTATTAGTGCTTCTTACTAAGATCTATCTACTAAAATTTTTCTTCATGAAAAACTGATCCCCTAAAATTCTATATTTTTTCCGTCATTTGTCATGTAACACTCTGAATGACCAGTGCAAAAATCCCACTTGATACACAGAGGATGGATACATTTAATATTGGTATAACTTAGTCTCCCTTTCCACTGCAGATGAGATTACACTTTATCCAGACCGAAAGGCAAACAGGATTTCCACAATGCAACCCACATGCAGTCCTAGTTCCTCAACCAACCAGCTTGCCTGTTTCATTTGTCTTCTGCTTAAATGTTTTACCCCAAAATGTTTTCAGGATGCAGCCAGGGCTCTGTGCTGTGCCACAGAATACACTTTCCCTACAAAATATATTTAGCCACAGCTAACCTTACTTGGTCAAAACTGAGAGGGTTTTTTTGCATAATAGCATAAGGTAGAGCTGAAATTTTGCTGACCTAGAATGGCACAGTGAATTAGAAGAGGCAAAGGTGACTGTAAAGGAGTACTTTCACCTCGCAGGCTGCTTAGATTTCTCCTTGCCACGTTTCCTGGGAGTATATTCTTTCACTGAAGCCAGGGCTCATAGCTGAGGGACCCAGGCGGGATCCTTACAAGGGACCTGAGAAATACCTCTGTGTTTCCAGGATCTGACTGTATCTCATTCATTATATTTTAATACCATGTCTACCACCCTTATTTTCTTGACAGAACAATCAAATATATTCTGTGCTTTTTATTTACTTTTATTTTCTAGAAATATCCCAAATCTTTCTAGCCCCTAAGTACTGAAAAGCTAACCTTTACACACAAACTAAATAAAATAAAAAGTGCAAATCTGAACACTGTCTTAGATAGAAGCAATGAACAAGAGTTTATAAATCCTTAACTACAGGTTCGTTATCATGGTTCCCCAACAGAAAATAAAGGAACCATTCTGTCACTGTCAAAGAAACACAACAAATGACACGTGAGCAGTGTTCTACAGAAGCAATTAAATATTAATTCCAAAGTTGAGCCCTTTCTTGATTACTGCTTTAATGACAGTGTTGTATAAACATCAAGCAGACAAGTCTTTTAAAGATGGTCCAAACATAATAATATCTGAATAATACTATTGTGGCTGTCCTACACAAACACACAGTATAACAAGAAAAGGTAGCAGTAGGAACAAGAAAAGGAGCAGTAGTAAGTATGCTAAACGGTGTAGTTTTCAAATAAAAATAAACCTGGAAGGGAAACAAAGGGTGTAAGTTATAACTGACACCTTCAAAATCAAGCTTCATGTTTGAAAACTATGCAAAACCTGAACAGAGAATATTTACCAGATTCCCACAGAAACAAAACAAGGGAGGCAACAAAGGAAAATACCGCTTAAACGTGCTTAAAACAGAGGAAAAGGCATTTCACACAAAGTTTAGTAATTGCTGGAACTATGTGCCACAGGATGCTCTATACAACAAAAGTACCTGCTGGTAATTTGTCTACTATAGACCTCATATTCTTTGCAGTTTGTTGCAACCACAAGAAGGTCTTGATGATTCCTCCCCGACTGTAACAAGTGATCCCAACACAGGGAGCAACAGGTGTGCAACAGCAAATGGAACTTTACTGTACCCACGCAATTTCTTCACTCCTATAAAAGATGTTTTTCCTAACGTAGTTCATAACAAGAAAGCCGAAAAAATCTGAGCTTGCTATGTTTATTATGTAGCTTTAGGGCTGTGAAAGAGGAAAAAAACAAACAAGGAAACGTTACAATCTATTATATCCTTTAGGCAAAACACTAAAAAAATATACACACCCCCTCTCCCCAGCACCCAAATCATGCATTACCCAAGCCACTGGGGCAGAAAAGGAAAAATTCATTCCCAGATCATGAAATCCTGTTACCGTGTCACTCCCAAGTAAGCCCTGGAAAGTGTTCACAACCCCAGCCAGGCAGAAGAGAGAAGCAGCTTGTCAGTGCATAAGAGGATCCCTCGGCTGAGAGGTTACATGACACCTCCTCAGAGGTTTACAGCTCTCCTCCTGTCACACAGGTCTCCCTCCCCTCAGCTCTGCTGCTTCCTGGCTCAAAACTCAGGAAGGCAAGGCATCCTCAGACACAACTGCCTCCTCTTCCCTGCAATTCCATGTAAATCTTTTGAGGCAGTTCTTCTAAAGTGAAGTGGCACTAGTTTACACTCAGTTAACTGGAAGTACTTTACTCCACAGTGACCTTAAAATTAAACTTCTCTCTACAAAGAGATGCGGATGCCTTTTGTAGAGCCACTATTGAAAACTCTCCTGCCCCACTTCCTATAGATCCTTTGAAGCACTCTGAATCCACTTGAGAAGCCAACTCTAATCTTCTTTGCAAAACCCTTTGCCACTTCAGTTGCACAATGGCTGGCACGAACTCATCCCCCTCACATATGCTTCAAGTATGAGCACAGAATACGGCTGTGTGTACATAACACCTGCCTTATGTTTTTGTTAAGCTACCATGCTTTCATACGTGATTTTTCAGAAATTAGGTAAAATGCTCAAGTTGCTCTTCAATTAATTCCTATTACTTTAAAAAAAACTCAGCAAAACAATGGCACTAATGAAAGCTAATTAAAATGTTTTCAGAACAGCCTTAATGAGATTCGATCACACTTCTTTTCAAAAAAGCAAGTTGCTGAGTGTGTTGCACAGTCCTCTTCAGCTCCTAGGGCTCTTAGGGGGTGAGTGAAACTCTTCTCTATCTCACAGTTCTCAAGCACTGTTGGCAGCAGCTGAGAAACCTTCTCAGGGCACCTGCCCCCCAAGCCCACAGCCCTGGCTCTGAGCAGGACAGTGTCCCCCACTGCTGGTGCTCAGAGAAGGTCCTGAGGTAGGAAACAAGCTACCACTTCCCCTTCAACACCCTCTGGTAGAAATATTTCAGGATTGCCAGATGTGTGGAGAAATGTTACATGACTTAGAAGAAGCTTGTGAAAAATCTGAAATGTCAGCAGCCAAAGTAATGACTCAGGTTTTCTAATGAGTACAGTAAGACAGGTAGGAATGAAAGCACAACAATAAGGTGGGGAAAATGAACTCACCTGCCCAACAGTTCAACTAGAAATTAAACTACAGTTTCATTTTCAGATGACTTATGAAATTTCATGATCACATGGTTTTTATTAACGGAGGTTTACTTCTGATTAGGTTACATTTCATCCTTAATAAAATTGTCATTATTTTCTCAGCATCAACAAAAGATATTAATCTGTTATTTTTTCTATAACATTCCAGTAATGCAGGACTGGATGCCCTTGCTTTGATGGAGTTAAATTTACCAGCCATTTCTAGAGTATATCTTCAGGCTTCAGTATTACATTATGCTTGTAATTTTCCTTTAACAATGTGCAACAGCAATGCCTTTCATATGCCCCATTTAATTGACCACGTTCCAGCTGCTGGCAGAACAGACCACAGCTTCAAATGCAGTGATCAATTTAACACTTCCCCCTCCCATCCTTAGAAACACAAATAGAATATATAATAGTTTTTATATTTGCTTACATAACCATGTACTGACTGCATTTATGCTATATACAAGCTAATAAAAAAACCCTTAAATGTGTTAACAAATCTGGTAAAATCAGAATTGCATAACTTAAAAAAGCAAGCTCATTCACCTGGCAAATTTTCTTTTAATTATACTACAAGACATCATAAATCATACCAGCAGCAGAAAATCCAAAGAAGTTCTTATAATGCACACCTCTACTATGAAAGGTGAATGTGCAAAGAATTCATCTTCCTTATTTTTCTGCAGCTCTCACTGCAAGATCAAGATCAGGTATAAGCTCAAGAAGAAGCAGACACCTACAGAGTGATGTCCTTCAACAAATTAGGCTACAACCACCTACTGCTGAGTCAACGTAACGATTTTAAAACTCTAAAGGCAATTAAGATCCCTTAAAGGATATATCTTAGAACTGACAAGATGACAACTGATATCTTAAATTGGCAATTCAACAGAAATGTGTTAAAGCTACAGTTTTGAAATCCTTTCTGTTGTGAACCATGCCACAGAATGGAAAACCTTCTCATTGGAATATTTCCCTCAAATCTCAGTCTTCTGCAACTTGCTTTCGAAAAATTTTTCTAACTGCAACTAACGAGGAAAAGACTTTATTGTAACTAAAAAAAAGTGAAAGAAAATAAATTCAGAATATATTACTAGAACGTGATGTTGACATTACTGCTCTTTAAGAACGAGCGTAAAATGAATTATTTGCATCTTAAGACCTCCTATACTAGATTGTCTATTCCAAAAAGTTGTTACACAGTTACAGGATCATAGAATATCCTGAGATGGAAGAAATTCATCAGGATCATCATGTCCAGCTCCAGGCCCTGCACAGGACACCCCAAGAATCATACCATGTGCCTGAAGGTGTTGTCCAAACACTTCTTGAAATCAAACAGGCTCAGGGCTGTGATCATTTTCCCAGAGCCTGTTCCAGGGCCCAACCATGCTCTGGGTGAAGAACCTTTTTCTAATATCCAATCTAAACCTTCCCTGACTCAGCTTCATGCTGTTTCCTTGAGTCCTGTCGCTGGTCACAAGAGCTTGATCAACATAAGGAACAATGCCTATACAGGGCATAGAAAGGAAGTTGATAATTTATTTTTTAATTAAACCACAGGGTCACTACTAAAGTATTTCATATTTTATGTGTAGTCACAAATATAAAAAATACTGTTCTCCAAGTAATACCAACACCAGTCTCTCAAAACATTCTGTTGCTGAACTGAAGATAAGATTATTCAGGGATAGATTAATGCCAATGGGTCAATGAAGGCTCTATCTCAATAACTTTGTATAGGAAAGCATTTGATTAGCAAGACAGTAATTACCAGATTGTGAAAACCAATCTACCTCATATAACTATAAAATATATTTAAAATTAATTTGTAATATTTACTCTGTATTTAATATTGACTGAATTCTGTATTGTTTTGTCTGTGGCAATTAGTATTTTCCTCCTGTAGAACAATCTGTAATCATCTCAGCACATCTGTCACATCAGATAAGCAGAAAAGACAGCACAGTCACAAATATGGGTAGGACTTGAGTTCTACTCAACCTCTAAGGCATAATTACAGACAGTGTTAAAAAATTATTTTTCACCTGCTACCATCCAGCCAATTTTCTCTCAGATGTGTATCACAAGACTACAGTCTCTCCCCCATGCCTGTATGCACACCTGCACACAAACACACACATTCATCTTTAAAGCACATAAAAAAAAAATTGAAAATCAATTTGGATTTGGTTACAGACACAAACCACAGCCATTTCTACTCCTTTATCAAAATTTATAAGTTTAATATTTATTCAGCTAAACAAATGGAGAAAAAAGGGCAATAAATTTTTACATTGGAAAAGAAAAAGGTGTATTTTAAGCCCCATGTAGCTTGTGACTATCACAAATTAGTATCATAAAAGTGAAGGCAATTTTGGCAAGCTATGGGTGGAAAGAAATCGAGTGATTAATAATTTGTATGCTGACTTTTAAGAGCTTTATCTGTGATAAATTAGCTTTTTAAGAAAATCTTAAATAGCTACTGTCACTGAGATGAGTCTGGTGATGGCAGTGAGAGCAGAGTCCTCAGTAAGGGCAACAGTGCAAAACACGACTCCCCGGTGGCAATGCAACAAGTACAACCTCACAAACAGAACCAGCAGCACATATCAGGGGAGAAAGTTGACATATCAGTTCATAACTACAGGGCTACATCAAGTTTGAGAGGAAACACCAGTGTATTTTCAGAGAGTGAAACTGCAATCTGGGTCAAGTCAATGAGCTCTGTGTAACAAAATACAGCTTCAGAGCATGCAGCAACCACTTTCCACCCTGTGAATCCAGCCCTCAGGGCTTCCACACCATTTCCCACTCTGGTGGGAATCATCTACTGTTTGACTCTGGCTACAACCTGCTCTTTGACTCTGGGCTTTCCTCAGTGTCCCCACTTGTGTGGAATTCCTCCCACCTGTGTTTTGTTCAGGCTGCCTCTGTCCCAGCATGCAGGTGAGAGAGGCTGCCACCATCATTTATTTCCTCCCCTTCTCTCCTCTCGTCTCCTCCCCCCATGAAAAATTTCACTCTGACTACATGTACACAGCAAAAACATAAGGTATCCTAAACACAAGGAGAGAATATTCAGGTCAATGTTAGTTTCTTTTTATGAATATAAGTGAAAAATGCAATAGGGTTAAATAATCAGCATCAGGATTTTGCAAATCTCGTCCCTATTGTTAAGCAGAATTCCTATTAATGAAATGGAATTCAAACATAAACAATTCAGAGTGAAGCAGCTTACTAACTGCTTCAAGACAGGTTCTTTTTTACAGGGTTAAATTCAGCTTGATTTCACATAACTGAGGTTTTTTCCTTTGTTTTCACTTACGATTTTCCAGAATATAAGCAAGCACCTACTGATTCTTCAATTTATCAGGCATAAAATGTTACTTCCTTCATTTCCCACTACCTTCCCAACAGGTTCCATCTTACCATGATGTCTTTTAAGTCATTCATGTCAACTTTAACAAATCTACAGCAAAAGCAAAAAAAAAAGAAAAAAAATCCAGCCATCATTACTGCAGTTATTTGTCTTGCTAATAAGTGTAAAAATATCTCTGCTCATCTTAATAAAGAAGCTATTTAAATCAAATTACTCTTGGAAAAATAATTAAAAAACCATTAGAAACAAATCAGGTTCAACACTACCTTCCCTGAACAGCAGGACTGCTGGGGGCAATAAGGCACTAAGCCAGTTACACTTCTGGCTTACAGACAAAATTCAGTGAACAAAGCTAGACGTGACACGGTTTAGCATGTCTACAGCAAGAAACATTTAGACTTACCAATTTCCTTCACATTAATTAAGTTAAGCAAAAATAGAAAAAAGAAAATTACAATGAACTTTTTTTTGTATAATAGTTTACTTCTGAAATACAACATAAAAACCACAGAACACACAAAGACTAAATTTTCTGATTTAAAAAATTCTCCTAGGTCTATTTTAAAAAATAACAACACCAAGGATTTCCAGATGTTAGATGTAAAATAACTGGTATTTAGGTTTGGTTTTCCTTATAATTCTAATCCTTAGTATCTTGAAACTAAAACTTTTGTTACATGTATGATGACCCAATCCCTTCATGACCTGTCATATTTTAAATTTACAAACCAGTAAATAATCAGAAACAGAATAGAATTGCATTTTTCAAACCCAAATCCTAAAGGCACAAAATACTAATCACCAATTTCTTTTCTTCCAATATAGCACTAAATTACAGTGAAGACTTACAAAACCAGTCTTGTGAATAGTTCACAGAAAAGATGAGAATCCTTATACCCAAACAGGCACAAGTTGCAATGATAGTTTACTAAAGAAGTTTTCAAAAAAAATTAATGAAATTAAACAAATGTGTCCATATATTAATGGAGAAATATTTAAGTCATGTGGAACCACATCTTACTTCATTGTTAAGATAGTAATCAAGAAAAAATAGTGACTTCTTGCACCTGTATTTCTATTAAGCTTCCTGAAGAAGTTAATTAAAAAGTAGAAAGCATATGCACATTATATTTGCATAACATACATGTACAGACACATGGCTACCTCAAAATAGAAATATTTTAAATTATTACATGTACAATTAGAAAAAGAGCTGCAAAATTTCTTAGCAGCATTACTAAATATTATTCAGAATAGCCTGTACTCATTAGTTTTCTCCTAGTGAGCTCCTGTCAGGTCATTTGATTAATAACAATTTTGGAAGTATCCTGGGTTCTAATTTAGGTACAGCCAAGAATGCTCAAATTAATTTTTGATTACAAGTTTTCTTCTTTTCCCCAAAGGCTAAAAATGTATTAATGCATAACATAGTAAGGAACTTGAAATTGCTTTTTGAGACCTATGTTTTATCTGATGACATTTTTTTTCTCTCTGCATTAATCTAGTCTTCCTGTTAACAGTTTCTGTGTATAGTGTATAACACAAAAGCCCTATGATAGATTGCAACAAAAGCTCTTTATTACAGTCTTGACAGAGACAGATAACTAATCCAGTGTTAATTTAAAATCAAAACCTTAGAAACAGAACTAAAGGTACAGTTTCTGTGGTTTAAGTATATCTTATCATAACATGCTGCCTTTGAAAATTTTCTACCATGTTCCTTGAGAATAAATATCCCATGCATCAACAGCTACCTTTGTTACATAGTCCTTTGCCAATCCAGGATAAGACCTATTAGAAGCAGACGTGAATTTTGTAACTATCTTACAGAATCTACCAAATGCACCTAAAAATCAACACCAATATCCTTGCGTTGCACAGACACAACAACCTGCTTTTGAGTGGACAATATTTTGTGGCAGGGCAGCAAAGGGTAAGTATTTAAAGAAAAGGTACCTGAACTTCCCGGCTGCTGGGAAAAGCAGCCCGGTAGGTACCGGGGGGATGAGGGGTTTCAGCCCGGCCACGGCACTGAGCCGCCGCCTTTCCCATCCCCGGCAGCGCGCAGAGAGCTCCGCGGGAGCCCCCGGGCCGGGGCTCGGCTGATGGCAGCCAACACCTCCCACGGCCCTTCCAAACAGGCTGGCTCTGGCACCGAGGCATTAGAATTCAACACACAGTGCCCTGCCCTGACAACAGGGCCGTCCTAACAAAGGAAACACAGACACGCTCCCTCCCGGTGACCAAACTGCCCTTCTTCCCAGACACAAGTGGAGAACCCCCTGGAGGCAAAGTGATTAGGAAATAATTATTCCTTTGGTACCAAGCTACAGAGGGTAAATATTAAATTACGATGTGCCAAAAATGAAAGAAATGAGTTGCTGTGCCTTGGTGAGGAAAGGAAGGAAGGGGACTGCAAGAGTCTGGGCGTTGTGTTGGTCTTATTGATGAAGCTAAGAAGGAAACTGCATATTAATCAAATAATAAATGATGTCGGGAATCTACAGTAGTAATTAGACCAATGTACAGACGCTGTGACTAAGAAACAAAGCACAATGCAGGAGCTACTTATGCAGTTCCTGTACATTAATTCAGCAGTGATACACACTGTATTCACTAGTACTCCCTTACTAAACTAGGTAACAGGTGTCAACAATGACTATCAACAGCTTTTCGTGTCTCAAAACATTATTAGAGATTTGAAGAAGTGATGTTGAAGTGCAAGAGCTACTGATGAGTCATGAATTTAAGAATGAAATCTTCCCTGCACTTAATGCTATGACACCAAGTGCCTAAATGCATTTAATGCTTGGATACCAAACAAACAAATGACAGATTATTGGGTTTGATTTTCTTTTTCACGGTTTTAAAGAAAGAATTAAGATATACCAACTATTAAGTGGGATATGGAGATGTGTAATAATCGCCTTATTATTATTAGTTGAGCTTCTTTGTCGATTAATTTCTCCCCCTCGTGAACAATGAAATTCCTGAGAAGAGGATTTGTTGCAAAAAATATCAATGCACAGAAACAACATTTTCCCCTGTCGACTGCCATTTATATTACTTAACGTGTTTGAAGAGCCATGCTGCAGGAATAGGTGTTAGCATTTACAGAGAAGTTGTTTACTTTTGAACTGAAATGCTATTAAATATTCCACAGTCCAGAAACACTGATGATGATTTCATAATTATTTCTATTATTATAATATATAAAATACAAAAATTAATATTTTAAAATTGATTTGTACTGTGGCAGGCTAGAAAGAGATAATTTCATCCTTCATTTGGTATAACAACAAAACTCCCCACTGAAGTGGGTTTTAGACTTGCTAAGGAAAGACTGGAGGACTCAGAGGTGCCTGTTTTCTACACAGTGAAGTGCTGTTTGGGACAATAATTATTCCATTCAAATATCATCATTTTAAGTAGGGTATTTCCAGTAATTTCTTGGGCAAATGCTTCTACAACCAACTACATCTCACACACACAAAAATGTGTCAATTCTCCCTCTTTCCCTCTGAGCTTGTTCCCCTATACTTTCAGATTACCTGTATTAGTTCTTATTTCTCATTGCTTGCAACATTCAGGTATTTATAGATGCCACACCCTTTCTGTGATAGCAATTCTACTAAGTTATAAATTTCTGTTCTTATTTAGCAGAAAAAAAAATTTGAGGGGTCCAGAGGAGGACCACAGAGGTGGATCAGAGGGCTGGAGCACCTCTCCTATGGAGACAGGCAGAGAGTTGGGAGTGTTCACTCTGGAGAAGAGCAGGCTCTGGGGACACCTTACAGCACCTTCCAGTGCCTAAAAGGGGCTGCAAGAGATCTGGAGAGGGACTTTGTACAAGGGCATGTGGTGGTAGGAGAAGGGAGAATGACTTTAAACTGGAAGAGTTATAGTAAACAGGTATTTAATGTTTAGATCAGATATTAGGAAGATCCTTCGCTGTGAGAGTGATGAGGCACTGGGACAGGTTGCCCAGAGAAGCTGTGGATGCCCCATTTCTGTTCATGAGCAGGCTGGGTGTGGCTCTGAGAAACATGGTCATGGGGAAGATGTGGAACTAGGTTATCTTTAGAGGTCTTCTCCAGTACAAATAATATTCTGTTTCTATGAACACTCTTATTTATGACATCATTAGTTGCTATCACCTACTCTAAATTTGCACTTGCATAAGTTCAATTTTGCAAATTTTTTTCCCCAATTAAGTTTCTTGTTCGGATGTCCTTTGAAGATTGAGGTCTGAGTTTCAGACTCTCAAACTCCTGGTCCTTTAAGTAGTTATTCTGGAGTGAAATTAGATTCTTCACAGGACCACATTTAGAACTTGCAATAGGAAGTTTTTTTCTATTGGCCTGATTTATATGACTTCCAAAGAATAAATAATTTTTTACAGAAAATCAAGGAAATTAGTAATGCCAATATTTATTGAGAAGAAACATGATCTATTTGCCCTTCTGTCATAAAAATGATGAAAGATTGTATAAAAGAATCAGTATTCATTTAGCAAATTTATGTAGCAAGTAGGGATTACATGCATGAAGGTTTTTAAATGTGCTATATTTTAATAAATTAATTTTAATATTCTGTAGTTTCTGCAAGCCACAATTTAAATACCTTAAAATATCTCATAAGGAAAAACTTATTTTCCAGACAAAATTAGACTGCTTTGCAATTTTGTAAGCAGCATTTAAAGTCCTCATATTTACATAAGTATTTTCCCCTAAGTTTAAATACTCAAGTTAATTACAGCCAGCATTTACATCCACTGTCCATGCCTGAGTTCGAGAAGTATTCTTGCCATGAAATGAATAAATATTGGTGAGAAAACTAATTTTTTGGGTGAAGATTAGAACTAATTCAAGCTAGTTCTCCCAAGGCTTTCGTGTCATGGTTGATTGTGAGCTTTAACTAAAGCTGTTCCCATAATTGGGATATCTGCAGAACGCCTTCCCTCTCTGGTTTCCTGTAGCTATTTACATGTAAACCAACACTGTCACCTTTCCACTGCCCGTAACATTTGCAAAGACATACATTTTAACAATATGTACAGTTCAGCAACGTTTCAAATATCTGTCCCCTATGAAGTTTCTCCTAAATTTGACAGTCACTTAAAAATATTGAGATGAAATAGAAATCAGACAAACAGAAAAAGAATAACTGCATTCACCTCCTTTTCTTGACTCCAGGTTTGGAAACCTGATTTTTAAAAATTTTAAGTTGGTTTTCTGCTATGCATCTAACAATCATTATTTAAAGTTACAAGCTTAAATAACTGAAGGCACAAACATGAAAGAAGGATATTTTGTAATTCACACATCCTTGTACTTTATGATTTGGGCTTGGAAATACAAAATCCATGCAAATGAAAACTACAGTCACCAAACTGGAGATGCCATCTCAGTTTTAAGCAGAGAGGAACTAGTCCCATTTGGAAGCTTTTCAAGGGAACTTCTCTCCACTGGGTCAGAAGAGTCTTTTCAGTTGTGCATTCACCTTACGTCAGACTTCTAAGTAGAAAGTAAAGGTACACCTACACAGCTTATGGCACCAACAGGATTAAGGCACCCTGAGCAAAAAAACCTGCAGGTATCTACTTATCCAGGAAAAGAAGGTGTTCTCAGTCTGCAGGGAAAACATCCTCAGGCCCATTACATGTGACAATCATAGCACCTTCTATGATAAGGGAACACTGACAATGTAGATCTCTGTTGGCTCCTTCAAGGGAGTCAAAGGACCACAAAGGAAAAGGAAAAGAAGGTAAATCTGTTTATTCTTGATACAGTACAGCAAAAAGATGAGCCCAGCCAGCCACAAGAAAGGGCAGATCTAGTAAGGGAGTTAATAAAGTAGGCTCTTTCTCTCTTAACAAATATTTAGCAGAGAATAGTCAGTGAAAGAACAGGGATGTAGAAATGAGATTAGCTGTCTCTACAGGGAGCTCTGAAAAGATAGCTTGGAATTGTTAGACTTTGTACTAGTACATATAATTATCAAGTAATAAAGATACCTGTTTGCCTCAAAGGTAGATAATGTAAGAACTCAATAATTTCAGTAATTTCTTTTGTAATTAAGATTTGCTAACTGTAGAGATTCAGAGAATTTAGGACACAATATTAGAACAGAACTGTATAAAATGCTACTTATCAAATATTGGTGCTGTCACCAAAATACTGGTTTCAAGCACAGGAAAAGATAGGAAATGGACATGTCTGTGAAGACACCAATATAGTCGTTTCAGCAGCCTCTGAGGACAGCAGCTGGAAATCACCATAGCCAGCTCAATGCTGGAGTTTCCACAGAATGCCCAGAAACCACAGGTGCCAAAAAAGAGCCATCCATTTCATTCACTTTTTTTTTTT
>VXAC01004161.1:687329-731562 GCA_013399225.1 Rhipidura dahli | reverse complement strand
TTTTTTTTTTTTTTAACCAAGGACATATGGAACAAACAGAAAATCAAAAAGGCCTCCATGTACTTCAGGTTAACTTTATCTACCCTCTTTGAAGCACAGGCAACAGAGGCAGGAAGATTCTTGCTTCCTGAACAACAGCCTGATGTCTGAAGAACTCACTCAAGAAATGGAAAGACTGATCAAGATGGACACAAGATTAAGAGGAATGAATTCATGCCTCCCAGACTGCAGTAATCAAAAGAATTAAGCCACAGAACATTTTTGTGTGAAGGCACTTGAAACCAAGCAAGCAAACAAGGAAGTCAAATCTTATCCAGAAAATGGGATATTAGCTGAAAGTGGCAGAACTTAGTTCCCAGATTTTAATCTCAGAAAATAATTATGCACTTATAATATGCATATGTGTATGTGTGTGTGTGTGTATTAGATAAAACCATTTTCGGAATTATTGATTAGAAAATTAGATATGTGTCCTTACCGTTTAATGTCCTGGTCACTTGAAAAGCATGTTTTCCTCTATTACTTAGCTCTTTCTCCCCTGGAAAGGTGAAGACATAGGTTTAAATCACCTATCTTGAGTGCTGTACCCATATTTCTCAGTGGTCTAATATGGCATAACCAACTGAATGTTTTATCAGTCAGGGACAGTAATGACCACGCTCAGATGAGATGAAATCAGCTATTGATCTAATCCCCAGCTCACCTTTTCAAGCTTCTCCTGGGAATAATGGAGAATTTAGGAGGCTATCCATATACCCAGACAAATTAAGTACCTCTAAGCATGTGTGGGTGACTTAAGTTAAATGTCTCGATTAGGCAGGGAGGAGCTTAATGTATTTATAAACACAGCATTAAGCAGTCTTGGAAAATAAACAGATTTTCCTACCTGTGATGTATATATTTTGGGTAGGATATGTCATGTTTAAACCACAAATCTAATCCTGCATAATGCAAAAGACAATGCTGTACAATCCTATGTATGAGCTAAATTAATCAAGCTCCACCTTAAATCTACTTACCCTAGCCTTGACCCTAACATTAAGTACAATTCACTCCTTAGATGACAAGAGATAATATGCCAATTCTATTCTATATTAATAATTAATATTAATTTTCTCCCTTTTTAGAAGTGCTCTTCACTGACCATTTCCCTTAAAAAATTCTGTCTCTCCCACTGTACTTTTATGCTTTATTATCTTTCCCGTTTTACATAACTAAAACATATTATAGATGAATTTAAGATCATTAAAACCAGGAAACTGTGTGCCTCTCTGAGGGAAGGACAAGTTGTGTACTCAAGAAAGTTCAGAATATTTCGATTAACCTGTGGACTTTGTTTCAAGTCAGGTGTTCTTCGGATATTGATTCAGGTTATTTTATTAACTTACGCATGACTGTCCAGGAGTCTGGAATTAGTACATTGAAACACCAGACAGGAACCCACATAATCTGAGGACATCCCAGAAAAAGAGTGGATACGGAATTTAACATGGGATTCAGCATAAGGATGGGGTGTTACATGGCACAGAATACCTGAGTCACTCAGTGTATGGGACGAGGATGTAGGCCTGGAGGATCAAAAGACATGTGGCACTTGAGGACATGGTTTAGTGATGGCCTTGGCAGCATAAGGCTATTGATTGGACTCCATGATCTTAAAGGTATTTTCAATCAAAATGATTCTATGATTCATACAAAACTTTGTGGGAATATTCATACAACAAATTCAGATAGTCATTTTATAAGTAAAACCAGCAAAATGAATTAATAAAAATGATATTTCTCTGTAGTAAAATTTTGATTTCAATTATAGTATAGAGTATTTTCATACCACTAAAATTCTTAGCAACACATTTGAAATAATAAAGAAAAGCTAAATTTCTATTTTTCCCGATAAATATAATAAACAAAAGTAGTAAATAAAATCCTTGCCTTACCCTATTATAGCACAATGACAGATGCACTCAAATAATAATAGCCTGCTTGGCTATTCTTGGTTATTCTGCAAGATCTTCAATCAAAACCTTTATCAAAAGACCAGAAAATAACCAAGTAGGAAAGTAAAAAGCTTGCTCAAAAAAACCCCCACCTTTAATGCAATCTGAAATAAATTAATGCTTCTGAATGCAACAAGTAAAAGCTAAAGCAGCCACCAAATGCCATTTATATTACTTGCAGATCAATAGTACAAGAGACATGGCTATGCACGTAAGGGAGTAGATAACGAGCTCCTACTAATAGTCTGGAGATGCTCTGCATCAGTAAGCAGGAGAGAATACCACATCGGTGACAAAACTGACACTGATGTTTATTCACTAAGAGAACACATTTTCATATTTATATATTGAGACAATGAAAGGTTCCAAAGACAAGATTTAAAAAAGAAAACCTAACTTGGATTGGTATTAAACAATTTCTGCACTTTTCTGAAAATCCAGAGCAACTTTATCTGTTTTTATAATCCATAACCTCAGTTTCGTAGTCTTCTCAAGGAACTAGATTCTCCTGTGGTGAGAAATACTACCAGAACTCATTGCTGAACCAAGACTAAAAAGGCAAATAAAATTACCAGCACTGATAATTTACATTTAACTCACATGGCAACTCCTACATGCTTGGAGTTCTATAAGAACTCAGATGATCATTGCCATGTACATGCCTAGATGAACTAAGATTTATCTTGCATGGCAACTCCTACGTGCTTGGAGTTACTCTGTGAGTGTTGAGATGATCATTCCAATGTACATGAGCCAGGGGGAGGGAGCAGCACAGTAATCTGAATATTAGAGCAACAAGAAAGGAGGTTTCAAAATTTATATCTCGATCATACACTGAACCCACTTTCCTCTAAAGAACTGATCAGAAAGAAACTAACAAAAAAACCCCAAAACAAACAAACAAACAAAAGCAATAGAAAGCAGACAACTCCCCTGTTTTACAATTTAAGCTACATCACAAGTCCAACGTATCTTCTTGCAATACCCAGTTTATATCAGGTACCACTACAGGGATAATGTTTTGCCAATATAAGAGAAAAGGAATTAAAAAATAACAACAACTTTGTACAAGAGTTTATAGTTATACATTAAATTATCATTGTATAAATATTTGGACAACCTTTTCCATAAATAAAAAAGATTAAAGTAATTGTCCAGCCCCTGTAGTCATACAGTCATTCCTAATGAAGGCTGCAAGTTCACCTAGCCATAATTATTCCTCACTACTGATGTCACTGAAGAATATTACTGCTTCTTGAACAAAGAGAAGCATCTTGTCACCTAATTAAACAAAATAACCAAACAATTATGCAACACTTGGAGCAAAACTGTCGAGGATGAGTAGATTCTTGTTCTTTGTAGACATAGTAAACATAACAACAGTAACAACTGAACTGAAAAAAAAGATTTAGGAACAGGCTTTTCTCACTACGTAAGTAGATAATATCACTGTGCCTTCACTTGCTTGGCTGAGAATGTTTCATTTAAATAGTTTTCAATCACCACCATATATTTTTAGAAATTCCTAATAGCCAATATTGAATGAGCAGAAAATAAGCTCCCACACTTCTCAGAAGCTTGCATGAGACTGATACATTTCTTGTTTTCAAGGGGCCTCAGTTTCTTCACTTCTACTTCCAACTTTCTTGAAGGTCACCTGTTTTTCTAAAAATAACTGCAGATGAGAACACCAATTCTAAAAATCTCCTTTCAGCTTCTGGTCAGGATCACTGAAATAGTACTGAACACATGATGGGGGGCACCCCTGGACATCAGGCAAGTACAAAGAGCATGAAGCCTGCTGAAATGGCTCCACAGGGTGAGCTCCTCGGCATGACAGCACTCTTACCAGAGACTCCAGCTCCACTTCAGGAAGCCCTGACATTTCCTTCAAGGCAAAGTCACTCCACTTTGCACTTCTGTGCAAAAAAAACCCACAAGGAGCTCTGCCAGGACTTCTCAAAGGAGAATTGCCTAGGGACAGCTGGCAGAATTGTCTTGCTGGTTTGAGTCACTTTGGAGAGACCCCAGCCTGGCAGCTGAACTCTTTAATCAGCCATGTTCATCAGAGCACATTTTGAATCCTTGTTTTGCTTTCCTAACCCCTCCAGGCTTTCTTTTTTCCCCTTTTTGAAGGGGAAAGAGGCAAGCAGCAAAGGCAACTTCTGCCACTCCTCCCTTCAGCCTGCTACCCTGCAGAGGTCATGGAACAAGATCTGTCTCTGTGTTGAACACATCCAGAGGCTCAGGAGAGTGAAGACTGCAAGAACCCACAATGAGCAAATCACAAGTGCTCCTGTGAGAGCTTTAAAAGACTCAAAGAATCATAGACCTGAGTAAAAGAGAGGGAAAGTATCAGGTCATCTACAGTCCATTCTTCCACTACAAGGGAGGATCAATCATGTTCAAGTTATTACCAGCAAACGCTCAGTTAATCTGTCCTTAGAAACATCCACAGGTGTCTTAAGAAGTCTGTCAAACTTTCCCAAAGAAAGTTGTTGCAACATTTCACAAAAACTAAGGTCATCTGCATACTTGTTCTAAGTATATTTCATTATACCTGTGAATAAATACTACTGCCACAAATAAAAAATACTGGGAAAACACAGGAGAAAAGATGGAGGGGTGTGTGGGGGAGGGAGTTATCACAAAAAAAGCAGCTCATCTAGGGAAACAATCTAACCTCCAGAAAAATGTGCCTTGGTTTTGTGCCTGACTCAAAGCTTCAATCACACAAGCTCTGGCAAATTTAGCTTAAGCTATCAGTGGTGTCTGCTGATGTACTGAGCTGACAATAAATGTCTATTATCTGAGAGGCAAATTCCAATTGTTACAAATATTGTACACACAGAAATTAAACTCTTAAATGGAAGTTAAATTCTTAATGCTACTGGATTATTCACTTACATAGTGAATAATATGTATTATATTCAGTATTCAACAAGTTTTAAATTATCATCTTTGGCTTGGTGCATACTATGTGTTTAAAAAACCCTGATACTTCTTTTAGTATTAAAAAACACTCTTTAGGGATGCTATACAAATAAAGCATGAAGTTACTGCTTGCTCCTCTGTACTACAGATTTCTTCATGCATTAATGGAACATATGTATAAAATAAGACAATTAGAAAGTGACAATACAAAAATGCAAAGAAAAGGGCAGGATTTTATCATAGAGCTCTGAAGAGCTGAATTTCAAACAAAGAATTTAGTGGGTGGGGGAGGGAACACAGGCAGTACTTACGTTATTCTCATTATTTAAACTACAAGCTTCCTGGAGCTTGTTCACTGAAATGAGGATGGTTAATCTTAAGTATTCAGTAAATTCCACAGATCAGCTGAAAAGTCTTCTGAGGCATGGATTAAAGAACTTTCACAAGGCATCCCTAGTTCATGCATTGCCTAACTGCTTCAAAACACCATGTGCTAAGTCTGTATAGGTAGAGACCACACTTTGCAAATCCTGCTAGGATAATTCTAAAGTGTTCAGAGTGTTAAAATTGGATAAAATTAATCCAAAAAAGGCTGAATTATTTGTGCAGGTTCTCCTAGTAGAGCACACAGAACAAAGGGTAAAGAAGCAATGTTGAAAATTGTGAAGGTTTTCTTTTTGTGCTTACTATTTTTTCTGCAGTATCATGTTGAGTATCTATTTAGTGTTGGATGGGGAATTAAACAACTCCTGCCCTGAATATCTCATTTAGTTTTAGAGGTCAAATCTCAAATAACAGTGGAATCCTGACCTACTGGCACTGGACTCACTTAATACTGGAGATCAGAAGGAGGAAATGTTTATTATGCAACTTGGTTGTTCTTTGGGTTTTTTCCCTAATTAAGGTAAAATGCCATTTCCTTTTTTTGAACAAAAAAATTATTTTCCCCTTATAATGACAGGGATATACATTTAAAACAAAACCATTCTGTCAAGTATATTATTCTAATGTTACTATTCTGGCTGATCTGTTCAGCTATTTGTTCCATTTTACTATTCTGGGCTTTCAACAGAAGAGCTGGAAAAAGTACACATTTGCATATTTCTACATTACCAGTGTTTCCACACTAACAGCATGTACTATACAGCTCATACTTCTAGTGCATAGCACCAAAGACGTATAATTTTGTACTTCTCCTTGCCATTTTTTCTTTTCTAATATATTTTATATACAATTACATTTTAAAATGTGTTTTAAATGCTTAATTTTATCAAATTATTAATGCCCATGTTTCAATATTTATGGAATGCATTAATAATTCAGAATACATTATTTATACTTTCAGCATTAGAACAGGAATTGAAAATTCAACGGACCACTTTACAGCAATTTCTTGTCCTAAATAAAAACATTAATATACCAGGCATATTGAAAACTTTGTGGAAGGAAGGCTGGGGTCTTATCACAAACAGTGATAAGAGAATTATGTAACAAATAGAGAGTTTGAAGTCAAATCTAAGTAACGAACTAGCATTTCAGTGACTAGCAAACAAGCTGGATTGAAATTTTAGACAGTCATAAAAGGTTTTGCTGCATATTGCTACCTGCCAACCATGATAGTGACACCAATTATAACAGAAGCATCACTTGATAACAGACATCAGAGATGCAGCAATGGCATAGCATTCAATTGCATTAGACAATTACACAGATGGAAAAACCAAAACAAATATGACATTTTTTAGGTCTTCCAGATCAGAGGTTGTTTCACAGTTAGCATGACAAAACAAGCAACCATTGGCATGTGACCTCCCTAGTGCTGAATTTAGGTGACAACCACTTCCCTGGTCCTCCTGGCCACACTATTTCCAATACAGGCCAGAGTGGTCATCTGGGCACATGCTGGCTCATGTTCAGCCCCTGCTGACCAGCACCTCTAGGTCCTTTTCCCCTGGGCAGCTTTCCAGACACTCTGTCCCAGCCTGTAGTGTTGTGACCCCAGTGCAGGAGGCGGCTCTTCACCCTGTTGAGCCTCGTACAACTGGCCTCAGCCTCTCCATCCAGCCTGTCCAGATCCCTCTGCGGAGCCTTCCTGCCCTCCAGCAGATCAACACTGCCACCCAACTTGGTGTCATCTGCAAGCTGACTTGAGAGAGCCCTTGATCCCCTCATCCAGATCTTCAATAAAGATATTGAACAGAACTGGCCCTAGTACTGACCCCTGCGAACACAAAAGCAACTTCCTGAAGTAGTACTTCCAGAAAATGAAAGCTGTGTAAGAATGAGGATGGCTGTCAAAAAGCCAGAAGGGGCTCCTAAAACAACTGAATTATTCTAGGCAGAAGTAGAGACTACTGAAGGATATCACATCAGAAGAGCAGTGCCAGAGAACACACTTAATAAAGCAAATGCTGGTGCAGGGTAAAGTGTAATCAGCTGAAGTAACAACTAAAACATTAACTAAATCATTAAATCAATAAGCAAAGGTTTAAAAGTGAAATTAACTATGGAACAATCTATGGTACAAACACAAAAATTAACGTATCACCCAGGCTCCAAGGTATCTGCGCAATGGTTCTAATGAAATACAGGATGAAGCAGCCAACTTATTACAACTTCTTTGGTGCCTAAGCACTGGAGCTGACAAATGCAGGGCCAAGCTTGAGTAACAAGGAAGTTCTGGGGAGTACATTTAGGTAGGCATGAGATTTGGTAACATAATGTGTAATAAAGAACAGAATTAGTGAACATTTCACTAAATACAATCCATCAGTGAGGAGCCAATATAGCTTCTGTAAAGGCAAGTCTCACAAGAGCTGAGAGGGGTTGCACTCTCACGCACAAGGGTGATCCGGCTCATGCAGCCTACTCAGTTTTTTAAAAAGGCTGTAAACAAAATTCCTCACTAACACTTTTTCAGGAAAGTAAGCTGCTGGGACATAAAAGGTTGTGAGAAATTAATTAAAATAGAGGAATCAGAAGATCAGAGTTCAGACAGCTCTCACAATGGAGGGAAGTCACTTGCACAGGGGACTGTATTGGGAATTGTCCTGTTTAACACATTCATAAGTAACATGAATGGCAAGGGAGAAGGAGAAAGGGCTGGCCGTACTTCAGTGAGGTGAGAAAATATACTGATGGTACATACTACAAGGTAGTAAAGAGGAATGCCTTAAAGACCAGAAAAAATGCTTATCAGTCAGAGTGACCAGGTAATAAAATGGCTGGGGAAATTCTATTTAGATTCATGTAAAACAATACATGTATGGAAACCTAATCCTGGCTTCATAAATAAAACAAGAGGCTCTGAGTGGACAAATAACAGTAAGGAGCAGAAGATAATTCCATGAAAGCATCAGTTTGATGCTTGGCCATCCTAAAAAAGCTAATTAAGAAATTCAAGAAGCATTATGAAAATTAGGAAATATAAAGAAAGAAAAAGAGTTTCAAACAGAAAATAATATTCTATAAAATTATGCTTGTTCCACAGTTTACATATTGCATGACGTTTCTGCCTGTTCCTCTCAACAGAGAGAGTAAAAGGTTCCAAGAAGGCAAGAAGGATCTATGGTATAAACTGCCTCCATACATGGAATCCTCAAATGCATGGAATGCTTCTGTGTGCAAAAAAAAAGTGAGTTTGGGAGCTGCTATGACAGGACCTACAAAATCTTTAGTGGAAACAGCTTACATAAAGATTAGGTATTCATGTTTTCTTCCAATAAAGCAAACAAATGGATAGCACAAAAAGGTAAGAGGAGCCAGGTTCAAGGCAAACACGTGGCTGGATTCCAAACAATGAGCAGCAGCACCATGGACTCCGTGCAGGGGACACTGAATGCAAGTTCACCTGATGAAGTCAAGGGAAGAACAGACAAGCACCTGTGAGAGTTCACTGCAGATACCTAAACAAACTACCTCCCCAAGGGCTTACAAAACCTTCAAGCTGAAAATGCTCAGAAGCTGAAAGAATATATGAAGGAAGTATCATATGAGCTAATCCTTACTCCACGAATCTGCTGGTAGTGACTGTCAGAGTACAAATACTAAGCAAGATAGATCAGAGCAGAATAAATTTTCTGGTTACATATTTTGGGTCAATTTTCCTGTAAACTAACACACAATCACATTACAAAGGCCAAGTTAAGGGAGTACAATCATGTCTAATAACTTTGCAGTAGCTTAAATATTTAAAAGATAAGCACTCAAATTGCATTCTGCTGTCCTTGAACTCATGCTCAGGTAGAAGTTCCTATCTTTAAAAGTTCAAACCCTTCTTATAACTTAGTCATTAAACCTATGAAAGCTAGGTATGATTACTCCTACAGTAAATAATTTATCTATAATCCTTTACCTAAACTAATCTTTTCTCTTTTAGGTATTTTCCTGTGTTTCTTGCTCTGCCTTGCTCAGCCAGCAACATACAGCCAGACTTAGGCAAGTAAGTCCAGTATGGGCAATCCTGTCATATAATTTTTCTTTAACCAAGTTCAATTTGGTATCTACTGCAGGGCAATAAGACTTTAATGGAAAGCTATTTCAGAACCACACAACTCTGTATGGTTAAACACTCCTTCCAGTTTCTGACCTAAGTGCATTCATGCCCACCCTTATAGATATTTGTTCTTTTGCCAAAACCACCATTTATCTAAAGTAACTCTTCTTCCTCCATTCTTTACCCTCTGATGTATTCACATGGGGGGGGATGTGTCACAACTCCTTTAAACTTTAACTTGTGTACATCAAATAAATCACAACTCTACTCCTTAGCTGCATGTCTTACAGTCATATAATCAAAAATATTTAATAACTGTTATGATAATATACTGTAATAAATAAACAATAATATGATACATCATTTCTGAATACAAGATTTTACATAAGATCTTTCCACTGTTTTGTAAAATGTCACTATTTTATTTCTAGCTATTTCAGAAATACTTCATCTGATACAGCCTAATAGCTAATTTGTGTTTTAGAGAATTCAGATTCATTTTCGCTTGGCAATTATTATCTAGGTCAGTCAGGGCTTCTCAGGTTTTCTCATGCACTCTTCTATGGATAAACGTAAAAATGCTTCTTTTGACATTTGCACTTTCTATTGCATTTCACCCCAATCAATTCAGTCTTCAATCTTTCACCATTTAATGAGGCTTTTCAATTTCTCATCTACAGATTAGAACTTCAACAACTTCCCACTTTCTGTCTACTGATTAAGACTGGTATCTCCAAGGGACTTGCAACAGGAGACAAATAAATAATACAGAAAAACAGAGGCATAAATTTTAGCATTAGTATTGCTGGTGACTGTTTAGGTAGGTATTTGACAACAAGTCGCAAGAAGAGTTTTGATGGATGATAATGAAGTATTTTTACAGATTAATGACTATCACTAACAGCAATGTGAAAAGCAATACAGTTCTGTATGACTGTGCATGCAAATTGCACCTGGAAAGTTTTCTTTACACTGCCCATATAATATACTGCACACTGAAAACGTTTTAAAAGGGCTTTTTTTTCATTGCTTGTGCTTCTTTTCCATTAAAGATACACTCATTAGGAACCAAAGATAGGGCTGGCTTTCAGATTGTTTACATTAATTTTTTATACAACCAAAAAAAATTTGGATATTTTATTCTGTATGTACAGAACTATGAAAAGTAACAAATGTGCCTCAAGTATCTCTCTGAATTAACTGTACCAGTTTCAACTGCTCTTGTTAAAGTGTATCAAAGAGTCAGATACAAAATAAAAAGGCCTGCACTAAAGGATAGAGCAAAAGAAAATAGCTGGCTGGTTCTAGACATTGAACTCACAGGCTCTAGTAGGCACCATAATTTTCTAGACACAGCCTCAGGTATAGAAAAATAGTATTCACAATGCTCAGTATCCTGAGTAGGGGAAATACCTACAACTACCAAAATGAAATGTGCAAGAAAAATGTGTTTCTGAAATTGCACCTCTTTTATCTATTTAGATACCCAAGCTACACTAGAAGTAAGCACCCCAAATCATGTTAAACATTTTCAACATTTAGTTTTTTCAGGCATATTGTCAGTGTTCAGACAATTGTACTAATTGATGCTATTGCCCATATCTCACATAACATCTGATGCACTATCAGGAAACACAGATTCAAATCCCCATCAGACCCATCCTTCCAGAAAATCCTCCTTTCTAGGAGAACGCCTTAAGCACCTGGATACAAACATTATTTCTGAAATTTGGCAAAGAAAAAAAAGCTGTGGTTTGGGTTTAACACCCTATTGTCTCCTTGCATGACATGTGCTCACTAAATTCCCCCTGGTTTACATTCCTGGCAGAATGAAGTAGCACAGATGTCCAGCCACAGTATCTAAACTGCCTTTGCTGGAAGCTGGACACCTAAGCATGCTGATGGCTCTATCTCCAGGCCTGGAATGGGCACAGTCTTCAAAGATTATGGAAGTCTTTACTAGAAACTTTTGGACAATAGTGGCAGCTAATTAGATTTTTCAGTTACTCAGATCTCTTGACTTTGGAAATCTGAACCCCACACAAAGTCAAGGCTGGAAAAGTATTTCAGAGTAGAATAGCTGTACAAATGCCTTCCCTGCTTTTAGTCTTACCCAGCTCCACAGACAGAGAATGAGAGTTTTTCCTCCATTTTGCTTGTCTCTGCACAGCTCTTAAGCAGAACTTCACATACCTGTTTTCCTAGAAATTCGCTCTTTGGTTCTGTTAATTTAATTAAGTTGAATATTTCACATGTATTTTTCCTAACATCAGTGATTCTTTTTCCCCTAACATTAATGTTACTCTACATTAACAACTTCACAATTAATGCATTGCCTGGAAAGCTATTTTCTAGTTCAGAAAACATTTCCAGAATAAAATATAAATCTATCTATCACCTCAAAAAACTATCTGGTCATTTGTTATGATACTTAATTATATGTGTAATGCAGTGATGATAGGAAATGTCAATAATAATTTCTTTAGCACCCTACTTTCTTAATATATTTTTTAACATATGATGACCATAAAGATTATTATATACTTGTGCTCAATCAGTCTCTAAAATTTTAAAGTTCCATTTATTTTTAATACACTTACACTCTAATCCCCCCTGCCCTAGTGGATTATCCCACAAGGAAGTCCTATCTCAACAGAACTGCACACTTTCAAGACTTCTGACAGTATCTGTGCTTCCTTCTACCTTAAGTCAAGGTTGTACATACACTGTATGTAGAATTGTATATAAAAAGATTTCTACCACCTCTCTTCCTCATCATGAAGAGAAACATATGGAGCTTACTAACACAGGCAAAAGCAACTTTTCACCATAAATGAATTTTTAAAGCTTATGAAAACAAAGTAACACAGGATAATAAAAGCTGTTCTGTTACAATTCTCCAGGGCATTCTCCAGTTCTGCAACTCAGAATATATACACTCATAGAAATGCAAGTGTACACACTACATACACACAAGGACAGATCTCATGTCAAAACATGGGGATATGTTTGGGAATTGAAGCCCTTAAAATACAAGTTAGGCTTGAGAATCTTGTGGTCAGTTTTCTGCCACTCACACTTTTCCAAAATTCTAGAGCTTTGTCTACATTTGAATTATAAAAAAAGTCCCAAACAAGACCACACACCCAAAACAAGCAACCCCTAAACTATTATTCACTTTCCTTCCCAAACTTCAGTTCTGTTAGCACTTAGGTTTCTGTGCAAGTGAGTGCCAATACACTTTGCTGGTAGGAAGCAAAACCAGCTTCGATCATTCATTTTTATCACTCCATCTATTAACACCATTTCTCAGTGGCAGTACTAGATTTGAAACAAAAAAAAAAACAAACCACCAACCAAGTGTAGATCAAGGCACAGAGAAAATATTTTTTGATTTGTGACTTGTGCAGGCATACCCTGTGAAAATAAATCTGCCTTAATCCTCTTGCCTGAAAAAATCTGGGAGTCCTTTCCAAGCACTTTAAAAATGCAGTCTCTTTAATAACTTTAAACTGCATTAGCAAAGAAAGCAGCACTACACAATGAACATTTCAACCAGTCCATCTTCAGTACTTCCTGCATATCAACGAGATTCATTAAAAAGGAATAAAAGTTTGCATCTGATAAGCTGTTTCTACAGATAAAGTTAACTTTTGCCTAGGAAGTGGTGCTACTCCTTCCACAAACATCCTGGGAGCTTTCTACAGAGACATTTTCCAAATAGTTCTGGCAAAGAAACACCAGCTGACTCTGAGGAGGAAAGAAAAAGGACATTATGAAGATGATCTCCCATAGAAGCAAGATCCAAGGGACACAGTTTGCCAAAGAACTCATATTTTAAGGCTACAAGCAGCATTTGGTCATATTTTTGAACAGCTGAGAACACAGGACGATCTCATGCCTAACACAAGAAGTATTATCTTCATTATAATAAAATATCCTAAATTAGATTAATTTATCTTTATTTCAGACAAGCTCAGAGTTTTTAATCAAACCATTCCAACAATCAATCATATACCTCTCACTACCACCTAATAATAGAATTATCATAGTATTATATAATATGAAGACCAGAATACATAGTGAACTAGCAATGATAATGATTTTTTTTCAACACAAACAATGTATCTCTCTCTTAACTTTTCACAGTACTTTTCAACCTGACTCCAGTGGAAGGGGCACTTTCAAGAACAGGGACACACAATTAATGGTACGTGTACCTCACAGTATCTTCTTTAGTAGAGTCCCTGAGTTGTACTCAGCCCAACACAGAGCTGAAGTGTGACTATGGTTTCTATTGCCAGTGGTCTACTTAACATGGAAAAACCCCAATCAACACTACAACAAAACAGCTCAAGAAACTGTACCTTAAATGGTAGATTCTGAACACTTATACAGAAAGATCACTGTCACCTACCTTAATTAGTTGACTATAGACAGATGCACCAATAGAGAAAGGTTCACGTTTATTTTTTCTTCTTCCATGTAGGTCATATAACACATCTAATTATAAAAGGCCATTTCACCCTTTCCTTGGGTGATGTTACCAAGATAAAAAATGATTACAAGCCAAGACTAATGAACTGAGTTGCAGTTACATAATCTTAAAATAAAAGAAAGATTAGAATTTATGAAGTAAACAAAACACTACCATTTTTAAGTCTTCCTGAAATTAATACTTTAGAAAAGCAATACTTTTTTACTTGCAAGTGGCTCCCATCAGTAGAAGGCACCAGCATCAGTCAGACCCCAGTTAGTCTCTTCTGTTGCTGATACTCATGCTTATTTAAAATTTTTCTAATACACTAGTATTTACCAGCATAACTTGAAGGGTGGGTTAATGGATTCCTTCACAGCCTCGGTGGCAATTCTGCTAACCAAATTTTTAAAAAAGGCACAGACACCAGAACTGTAGTCATAAATATGTACAGAATTCTTAGTGTGATTACAGTGATCATGCAAAGCAGGCAGTTATACATATTAAAAATAGTTATACATACATTTTAAAAGCCAAAGAAATATACAAGGGTTTTGTTAAAAAAAAAAAAAAGTTTCAGATGTCACATCTAAATTAGCAGATACAAACCAGCTTTGAAAATTACTACTTTAAAGAAAAATCAATTGAAATAATAAGCTCACCATAGAATATGATGCACAAATAATGAAAGAGAGAAGGCTGTATGTCTTCTTTTAAGTTATTATGTAATGCACTTACTCAATATTGCAATACAGTTCCTAAACTGATTTAGGATGAGGTAATCAGCTCAATTCTATTAACATAATGTCAAGATGAAAATCAGGAAAGAAAAATCTGTAACGTACATCTTTACAAGACCCACTCTATGAAATAAGATACATTTACTGTATCACCTAAAAATATGAACTAGGTATTCCAGAAAATAAATGCTGAAGTTTGCTTTTGGCACCTTTATAGACAATTATTTACCTTTTTCTCCCTGCTTTCCTTTCTAGAAGAGCTGAAAACTCCAGATAGCCAAAACAGGAATTGTTTAAATATAAAGAAAATTTATATGATGCGAGATCCCAACTATCATTTTAAAATAAAATCTCATGCTCTATTACAATGCCTGAAAAGAAGCCTCTCAATTAGAAATAAGAACTCACAGATTCCTATCCTGTGGAAATCCCAATCCTACAAAGTCATCTAAAAAAGAATGCTTTTGTAGTTCGACCTTGTCAAAATAATTTGTAGTAACAAGACCAAACGTCAAATGGATGTATACATTTTAAAGAGAAAAGAAATTTTAAAAAATAATCAATCCTGTAATAAATAGTCTATGTTTTGTACATACAAGACATTAATGACAATAGGTTTTGGTATGATATTAAAAAAAAGGGACTGGGAAGATTGTATTTAGAGGTCCTGAGTTCCGAGGTAGCACCAGTTCTCACTCTAATTTTTACCTTCTACCAGAAGGATGACTAGCCCACAATTTTGCTGAAGTTTATTGCAATTATCACAAGCCTCCATAGTTAGGTCCATTGAGGGTTGTTTTTGTTTTGTTTTATGCACTTTGTGAGGAGGGGGGAAAGTGGAAGTTGTTTGGGGTTTTGGTTTTGTTGGTTATTTGCATTTTTTTTGTCCATTAGTTTTGTTTGTCTGTTGTTTGGGACTTTTTTCCCCTCCAAAAATAAGCTTTTTAATGTCACTGTTTACTGTGTAGAACCCTTCTTTCCACTATTTTAAGGTCTTTTGCAGAGAAACAGTCACATGCTCTCAAAATATCGAGCTCAGGATCCCATTTTTTTCCCCACTAAAATACTGCACGGGGGGGGCGAGAGGGTTGGGAAGGTGCTGAAGGACCATCCTTACTTTATACCTCAGTGAGTCTCTACACTTCAGTACATAACACATAATTTTATTAAAGTCCTAGAAACAAGATCAAATGAAACCATGCTGTCATTTCCACTAGCAGTCCCAGCCACATCACGGGTATTATTACAAGGAACAATGCCACCTTCTTCCTACTATGCATAGTCCTCAGCTGCTCATCTCTCCTTCTTTTTCCAGCCTTTGAGCACAGTAAATGGAAAATCAGAACTGAAATAAAAGCCAAACCAACCCACAAAAAAACCAGCTCTCTACAGAAAGACAAAATCCATGTATTTTAAATCATTATGCTTCTCTAAGGATTTTCAATCAACTAAAACCCAGCCATTCATCTAGAATTAAATACCACATCCAGGCTAAACAGTATGGGTTTTAATTCTACTGTTCTGTGAGTATGAAAATCAGAAACACAACTATTGCCTTTGGACTGCGCAGGAGATCAGTTTTTCACAGTAGATTTAGAAACCTAAAAAATTGTCAGTACAGGGGCACTATAAAAATTCTTCGTTTCTGTATTTGTGTCTGTTTAGAAAAACTGAGAAACCCTCCAGATTTGCAGGTAAATTATGTATAACTATTCACATTTTGCTGAAGTATGTGCGTCCTACTCTTCCTCTGCCTTCCAATTCCACCACTGCATATAAATGCAACTGAAGTGCTTTGTGCAACACAAAACAATAGCTTTCTTGTGCATGCAATTTTGCCCACTTTAGGTCTTCAACTAATTTGCTGATCTTCAAAATAACTCAAAAACACTGATTTAAAAATTAATGTAGTTTTTTGACCCCTGCATTACTATATTTAATGAAAATGAAAGTGAAACCACCTTTACTAGAGCATAAACTGTGTTTTCAAGCAGCTGGTAAGTTTTGCTTCTTTATGGCCCCAGATGATGCCAAACCAGTATCTAAGTATTTTACTTGATATTATTAAAAGGGAGAGAATATATGTACAATCTGTTTAAACAACAGTTTAGGATGATGGTTTTTCATTTTCCTTTTCATTTTTTAGACTTATGTAAGCCATAATTAGAATCAGAAGTTTCAGAAACACCTTTCGTGGGGACAGAAAATGAGAAGGAAAGAGAGGTATTATTTGTTGGGGGTGGGTTTTGTTGGTTTGTTTTGGGGTATCTTTACCCTTTTTTTTATTCCAATAGCTTCTGTTCATCTGTCTTGAGAACAATAAATGTGATAAAAGATAAAATTATTTAATTTCCCATTGTCCATATCCTTATAACGCTTGCTTTGGGTTTGTTAGTAATAAATTCAATTAATATATCTAACTCTAGCCTGTTTTGCCTATGACAATATTTGGTGAGTGATCTCTTCCAGTTCTTAAGTCATAAATTCTTTGTTATATTTTCTCTCCCCTGTTCAGCTGCAGAGGGGAGCAAGAGAGAGGCTTTGGTGGGTGCCTGGCATCCAGCCAGGGTCAACGCACTACATCCATATTTCCCTCTTGATCTTATTTCCTCGTGTAGTCTCTCTATTTTGTTTTTTCTTCTTCCTTTTTTTTGACTGAGTAACTGTTTCTTCTCTGCATTTCAATTCTGTTTTGGTATTTTGGATCTCTGACTCTTCCTTCCTCCAGTCACCAAAAAGCTCCATGTTGCTGGGTGAAGAGAATGCATTACTTCACCAGAGTGCCAGAGGCACAGAATAGAGGGATGGGTCTGTGATCTGTCGCAAGAGCTCCTGCAGCCAACATTGGAACTACGACAAAAAGTGGAGAGGAAAATGGCATCATTTTTTTCAAGACACCTGCTGCATTCCTACTGGCAACATTTTCTGTGTATATACATATAGATCTTAAATTTCTAAACCACTCAATTTTCCCCCTTGTTCTCTGTTTAAACTGGGCTCAAAACCTTAAGATTAACAAATATTGGGCACAATGCCAATTGCATAAAGTTGCATTTATCAAAGTTATTTATATATTCATTTTTATTGTACTGTGTGATACTTTGTGATACCTCTTTTGTTTATTGAGATAAAAAGATGAGTAATTCCTAAATACTTTTAATTACTGGGATGGGGAGAATAAGTCTTGAATTTGCACAACCTGACAGAATTCTACATAACTTATGACATGTCAAGTGTATTTCAGCAACTGTTATTGCTATTACATATCATACAGAAAACAGAACTATATATAGAGGAACACGTGCCAAGACACACAAATCTTGCTTTTCAAGATTTCAATCAAGCCACTGACAATAATTGTCTGAAACTAAAGTAGGCATATCTATAATTAGTTGTAAATGTGAAAAACATTTTTTAAGTCTTTCACTTCAAAACTATATATACTAATATGATACATTAATTACAGAAAAACAAGTAAATTTAGACCTATGTGCAAACATGTGCGTAACTACACACTGGGTCACCCAGTGAAGTAATTATAATTTCATCAGCTTCATGGCTTTATGTCATCTTCTGAAAAGATTGAATCCTAAAATGCACACAGCCTGAAGCCACCCACCATTCCAGAATATTATGTGCTGCAACATGATTTTCAGTGTTGCCTCATTCTTCCTCCTTCCCCCACCTCCCGTCCATTTTCTAAGGGAGGAAAAAATACAGAACAGAGGAGTGAGGACAATCTTCCATGATAATCAGCATCAAAAACAAGCAAAAGAAGCCCACATGCTATAACTTTTCAGAGATATGAAAAGCCATGAAAATGTATCATTATCTCATGATATAGTCAATGTGACACTAGCTACAGCAAAACCAAGTTAGCAGCTAACATGAAGGGATTTGATTACTCATTTCAGCTCATTCACTGCACAGAATCATTAAAATGGATCAGCACAGAGGTAAATTATCCTTACCCCAATGATAACCTCTCCACATTATTGCTGAGGAAAAGAGAGCAGTGGAACTTAGGTGCTTTTGTTGCATAAACTTCCATCTGTTTTATAAACAGAAAATAGTCACTAATCTAGAAGTTATTTCAAATGTGTTGACCACAGACTTTTCACTGTTGGTCTGCAAGCACCCAGGTAAACTCAAGCTTCTCTTTAACCAGAAATATCTTCTTTTGCTGCACTGTCTCCATGTTATGATACCTGCAGACACAACAAAGTTGTTCTTTGTACATGTACAGCGGCAGGAATCCTCAGCTGCACAAATTCCAAACAGCAGGAATAGAAGGTAGGTCACCACATGCATTACGACAGCCCCTCAAAGTATTGCAGCTACAGGAGGTTAAGTTGCTTGGATCACTTCATCATTCTGAACTCATTCACAGCAATTAGCAGCAATCCTTACCCATTTTACTTCATGTTTGATGAACACATGGATCTAAAATTCTCAGGGAGACACAGAATCACAGAGACATTTCTTTGGAGGGACCACCGCAGATCATTTGGGCCAGGCTCCCATACGAGTGGAGATTACTACCAGCCTTAAAGCAGGACAGCCTTGGTTTTGATCCACCATGGTCTAGAAATCTGAAAGTATGAGGACTACAATCTCTCTGAGCAAACTGTTCCAGTGCTGCTCCATTTCTGCTAGAATGTTTCTAGAAGGTCTAAGAAAGACCACGCTTGAAGATTTAAAAGCTCTGTTAAGAAGAAAAGCAAGTCAGAAGAACTTTGGCCAATAAATCATAGAAGCAATGCAGGTCAAAAAGACCTCTGAAGATCATCTAGACCAAATCACGTTTCCTCAGGCCTTTCCAGTCACGTTTTGAGTATCTCACAAATAGAAACTCCACAATGTCTTGACAGCCTGCTCCAGTGTTTAACCAGACCCACAAAGAGAAAGTTTTTTCTTATGTTTAAATGGAATTTCCTGTGTTTCAGTTTGTGCCCATTGCCTCTTGTCATGTCACTGGGCACCACTCAGAAGAGCCTGGCTCCATCTTTACTGTTTTCTGTCAAGTATTTATGCATATTGATGAGACTCCTCTGAGCCTTCTCTCTCTCTCCTCTAGGCTAAACAATCTCAGCTCCTCAAGACAATCCCCATGTTACAGATGCTCCAATCCCTTAAACCTTTTTGTGGCCTTTCACTCCAGTGCATCTCTGTCTCTTCCAAACACCTGAATGTGACTAGTACACTCTTTTTTATATCCAAATGTTAAAATAACTAAAACCATTAAAAAAGGCATCCAGACAGTTACAGAAGGAAAAAATCCACCAAAATTTGTCATCCCTCACAGAATCCAAATTTCCAAAAACTTTTATTGACATTAGAATTAAATGGACATCTTCATTTAATACAATATTCAGAGACTTTTAATGGTATCACAGTGCTAACCTAGTGCTTATTGGGTAATGACTTAATAGTGCATGCACCAAGCAAGCATAGTGCATGCTTTATAATTCCACAGAAAGTCTTCAGTAATTTTTTACATTCCTGGAAAGTAGTTAAAATTAATTTCCCCAGAGAAGCTAGGAAAGAAATGCACCTTTAGTAATTTCAAGTAAACTTCAACTATGCATTAGAGGAAAAAATTACCTGAGATCACTAAACATACAAAATGTGTGCACTTTTCTATTCTGTAAGCACAACATCTCTCTGTACAAACCAGACAATTTCACATTTGCATCTCTGAATAACAGCGACCATTGTGGTATCTTCTGCTGGCTTAGAATTTATTATACTAAGAATATAAATGCAAGCAGGCACACAGATTCACTGTTTGCTTCGGGGATATAGGTACTATTCAAGCTCATAAATGAAGAAATTTAGCAATAAAGATTATTGATCCAATCCTGCAAGATTATGTAATCTCCAAATGCATTTCAATGCAAATCAAGATAAAACAATTCCTCACAAGTTTATTTTCTAGATATCATCCCATGGACACAAAACCCTCATAAATCCTAATTCTCTGCCCTGCCTGCAAGATTGCAGGCTAGGTAACAAGATTCAACATTGTTCTTGCCAATAATTTTCAACTCTACAGAGTATGTGGTTGGTTAGATCGAAACACCTTGGGAAAAGCAGGATCACCAGAATGCTTTCAGCCTCTCTGGAGCACCATCACTTCCTGAATGAGGTAATTAAAGACACACATGCAAACTACTATCCCAATTCACTTGCCATGTTGTCCACACTCTGTTTAGGACTCAAACACGGCAGGGGAAAAGGGGCTGCAGATAACCAAAGTGCTCTGCAGCTGCAGTCTGCCCCTTACTGACAGCTGTCTCTCCCTCCCCTCCATATAAGAGATGCACATCCAGAAGATGGAAACAGCTTGGCTGCCTAACATCAGCATCAGTGTTGATGGTTCTGAGGAATGAATACAATTGGGAGCACACTACATAAATTGCTTTGGGGCCATTTCTGGTTGCTGTCTTTCTGATAGACACAAGGAATCTCTGTTGGCGCTTTTGCTGTACTACACATGTACAGTTAGCAACAGTCCTGTCAGAAATATACAGACCTCATGTTCTAAAAGTCAGCACATGACAAGAAGCAGCCTGTGAGAAACATCCCCTATAGTTGAAGCTATAGGGCTATATGACTCATATGGAAAACATGGAGAAAAGCCTACCCATGATAAGTTTTGAGAAAAAAAAAGGTTCTGTACAGCTAAAGGAATTAGTCTTACAATTCAAACTAAAAGCTGTATCTTACAGAAGGAGATCGCTTCTGGTGATTTAATTTCTCATTTGTAGCCTACCTCCCTTAAGGCTTTTGTCAGTAAGCAAACTGTCCATTAGATGCTCACTGTTGACTGGTAACATCATTTTTGACTTTCATTAGTGAAACACCAAAATTATGCTCCCTGAATGCTTTTCAGGCTCACTTTTCTTTTTCCCCATTGAAACTGTATACTCTAATCACAGTATTTGTTTCTGTCAGGAAAAAAGAACCAACCAACCCACACCACAAACACAACAGAGTAAGAGCCCCTACCCTCAATTACAAATAAACTGTGTCGTAAAATTTCAGGTTTAGTATCCAAGAATCTTTTGAGATATGTGATGTTTATGTGAGCACTGTTCTGTAAGGTACAATTTTGCAATTGTCTAAAATTAAATTTTAAAATAAATTCTGAATGCCAAAAAATGAAAAACAAGAATTTTGAGATTAGGTCATAAGGAGTCTGTAGAGTTGGCTCTTATTCCACGCTTCTCTCATTGTGTTAATTTTAAACAGTCCACAAAGATTCTCCATTCCTTTAGCTTCTGCTTATGGAAGAAAACATATACTTCCAATGTTTCGCACATGTTCTACTAAATCCAATTAAGCCTTGAAGTACATAAATACCTTTAAACAAAAGATGCTGCATAAACAGATTTCCTGGAAGACCAAACTGCAATACAAACTGCAGAAATATTTCACAGCAAAGAACAAAGTAAACATTCAGGTTGTACTGTGTTGGAGTTGTTCTTTACAAAACATTTGTGATATAAAAGCTGTTAACATTTTCTATATCTTATTTTGAAAAGTATACATTTCTTTCTCTATGTTAGGATAAAAAACCCTCTGCTCCTTTACATACACAAAAACCCCCAAATCCTGGAACCCAACTTCCATAAATAACCAGTATCTCTCTGCAGCAGCTGCTTATGCATCAAAAGCTACCCTCAAAATGATGCTGCCCACACATAATGATTACTCATTTAAACCAGAAAGAGAAACTTTAAAATAAGGGTAAGCATTATCTTTATACCAAAAGAAACTGAAAGAAAAAAAACCCAAAGAGTTAGAGGTTGAAGTTAAAAATCACACTTGCGGTCATAGCCAGGGAATTTCAGTTTCTATTTCCTAACTGACCATCAAAGAAAATGGACTGTGGCTTGTGTGCTGGGTGCCAAAGATATTAGTGTACAGCAGGTTTCTCACCAAAAGGATTTTTCTGTTTCAAAAGGTTTTGAGTTTCTCTGAAGAATAATTCGTGACAGCAACAGATTTGACCATTGACCATTTGACTCAAAATTACTTCATTTTCATGCTTTAAGCTTAAAAATTTCAATTCATACATGCATGCACATCTCCCATTACAGTGCCCAGCTGTCATGCACTGCAGCAGTTGTTCCTTCTTCCTTTGTGCTCCAAAAAAAGTATTTTCCAATGTACACCCTTCTCCACTGTATGAGTTTTGGCAGGTTTTTATAGAGTTATACCAGTCCTTTACATGATCTCTCACTACTCATATATGAGCCTCCCCTCAGTCTGCTCCTCAATCAACTGAGAGCAGTTTGGTTCTATTTGCACACACCTTAATGTTTACCCATACATTTAAAATATCCCTCTTTTTTTCCTTATTTTGTGTGTATTTATATACATAACTTACTTTTGAATGCATCTGAAAGTACTCTTATTTTTAAATAGATTTTATGTTCCACATTCCCAAGCCCCAAACATCAATTCTTAGCAGTTCCTTCTTGCAAAATATTGGAGACAGAACAATATACAAAGAATTGTATGTGCTCAAAGTTTTTGTTTGCTTTTGCTGTGGTATTTACTACATTTCATATCCAACTATAGACAGTAAAACTAAATTAATACCAAACAACTGAGATTTCACACATAACATAGCTTCCCCTATGCACAATGTGAATCACCTGTAACTTCACAACAGCACTGACTAGTTAGTGTATTTTCCATACACTGGAACTTACACAGTGAAAAAACATGTAAATTAACTTGGCATCCAGGGAATTCCCTCGACATCCAGACTAGGGATATGTCACATTTTCTCATCTATGTATCTAACTGAAGTGCTCATCTGGTGACATATCAAAAGGCAGAATTGTTTTTCTTTTTGCCTCTACTCTTACTCCCACTATAGGGTTTTTTTTCTTCTAATGGTCACTTCTGTTCTTCTCCTGATGCCATTTCAGGTTTCATCATAATTATTTTGGCTGAGAACACTGGTAACTAGAAAAAGAGGTCTTTCTCCCCCAAACTCTAAACTTCAGAAGAGTATTAAATAACAACAAAAAAATAGGCAAGATGATCTGAAATCCCTATTCTACAGCAATCTTTGATCTGTCTCAGAGATTTCCATAATTTGCTTTGGCTGCTAAGCAACAAATTAAATATGATTTGGTATATTTAAATGCATTATTCCTCCTACTGCTCTTCTGACTGAAAAAAATACAGTTATAATAATGCTGTTGGCACAGAGCAATAGTCTTGAGCAAAGGTCCTGTATTTAGCAGGTGTACTCATTGTGAGCCAAAGAATATATATTTGTCTGTCCGGCAGTAGAAATGAAGAAATACAGAGAATGTAATGTCCTACAATCTATTTCCAGAGCCACTATTGTTTGGATTGTCATCATACCTACAGGGATGCCTAAATTAGCTCATGGCAAAATAATAGGTAAGACAAACATAAGATGGATAAGTAACTCCACCTGGGGGTCTCTGTTTGAGATCAACTAATTTACTGGGAATCCAGCACTCCTTTCTGAGATTTTACATATGTGGACAATACATTTCCAGCTGAGAAAGTCAACTAAAGACCAAGTTTAGTATCCATCAAGTAATACCCCCTGCTCAGAAACTAGAAGCACAACACTAGTCTTTTGATTCTAATATGCTACTAGCATAACAAAGCACACAGAGAAAATAACTGATGTGGAGTTCCAGCAAAAGTGCAGTGAAATCACAGAAGACCTTTGTTTTCCCATTTATGTGCACCATAAATTCATAGAATCACAGAATGGTTTGGGTTGGAAGAGACCTCTAAAGATCACCTTGTCCAACCCCCCTGCCTGTTTAGGGAATGGAACACTTTCCCCTGGACCAGCATGCTCAAAGCCCCATCCAACCTGGCCTTGAAAATTCCCAAGGATGGGGCATACACACCTTCTCCAGAAAACCTGTACCAGTGTCTCACCACCTTCACAGTGAAGAATTTCTTCCTAATAAGTAACCTAAACCCACCCTTTATCAGTTTGAAGTCATCCCCCCTGTTCTGTCATCACATGCCCTCTCCAGCTCTCTTGCAGCCACCTTTAGCTACTGGAAGGTGCTGTAAGGCCTCTCTGGCACCTTCTCTTCTCCAGACTCAACAAGCCCAGCTCTCTCAGCCTGTCTCCATAGGAGAGGTGCTCCAGTCTCCTCTGATCATCTTCACGGCCTCCTCTGGACTTGCTCCAGTATGTCCACATCCTTCCTATGCTGGGGTCCCCAGAGATGGATGCAGCACTCCAGGTGGGTCTCACAAGAGCAGGGCAGAGGGGCAGAATCACCTCCCTGGCCATGTTGTTTTAGATGAGCCCAGGACAGAGCTGGCTTTCTGGGCTCTGACTGCACAATGCCAGGTCGTGTTTGGCTTATCATCCACCAACACCCCCAAGCCCTTTCTCCTCAGGACTGCTCTTGATCCAATCTCTGTCCAGCCTGTATGGCTTGGGATTGCTACAAATCAGGTGCAAGACCTTGGACTTGGCCTTGCTGAACTTCATAAGGATCAGAAAGTTTCTCAGAAGGCAAGAGACCATTCATATCTATGCACCTTCAATTTAAAACACACAAAAAAAAATACTGTTAAAGATGGAAAATAACCTTTGAGTTTGGAGAAGGAAACCAGCTTCCTTTCACATCCTTTAAGTGACTATGGTAAATGTGAATTGAAAGCAAGTAACAGCATTTGGTGTGTGGGCAGGAGGCTTGCTTTGCTACTACCAGAGTTTGTCATACGTCTACCAAATATAAGCACTTCTGGTCCTAATCTTGCAGTATTAATTGGTGAAACAGTAACAAATCCATCAGAATCACAGGAAAGTTTTACTTGTATACATCTTAGTGTCTGTTTTTGAAACCAAAATACTCTTGCATTTTTTATCTCAGTCACAGTAACTTTCTGTACACACATCATTCAAATTATTCTTTACCATCTATGTCATTACTCGATGAACATTAGTCTGTAGTAACAACTTGGTGAGGAATATTTTCTTTATTTACCCACATCATCGTGATGGATGTCTTTAATTTCAGCTGCAATATTAAAGAAAAATAAACTGCTGGATTAGGTTGTCAGAAAACATCTTTTAAAATTTTCATGAACAGAAGATTAACAAAAATTAATTTCCTCACAAATCTATCAGACGTGATTCCTCCACCCTCTGTTTAAATTGTATCTTCAAAACAAATACTTAAGAGGTTTAGTTTGATCTCAATATTTATGTAAAATAATCCCTATATTAACTATATTATTCAAAACAAATTATGATGATAAATATATTTGAAATACATGGATATAAAGAAGGTTTTATTGCAAACATTCACAATGTGACTGCAATGTTGTTTTGATATATCTGTTCATTTTCCCTCATCTGAAAGTTGCTGGTATTCACATCCCCAAAAAGGAAGTATTTATTTGTCTATAAAAAAGATTCAACGTGTAGTATATGGATGGACAGTCTCTAATAGGATGACATCCTCAAAGGCTAACAGAGAATTACACTGAGTTAAAGTGATTGTATAACCACTGCTGGGACTACTACTAAGAAATTCCAGAATTTTCAACACTATACAACTGTTCAGTAGAAATAACTTCTCATCACTGGAAAGATGAAAAATAAGAGATTTATTCATTTTCTTGTTAATTTACAGTTTTGAAATTCAGCCTTCTTCTCTAAGATATAAATCTAAGGAAGCCCTTTGGGGACAAAGCCTTCAATATGTTCAGGACCATTTTTCTTTCACTTTGCCAAGTCCTTGATTCCTGAGTCATCTTTAAATTATCACAGATTGTAAGAAGAGTTGTACAGAACATCTAGTTCTGATCCTGTTTTGACATGGAAAAAAAACCCCCACAAAACCCAAACAAAATCCCATACCCAAACTCACTATATGACAGAGGAAGGAATGACATGGAGAAGCTTGAGGAATGAGTCATCTGAAACTGTGGAAGTACAAGGAGATAAGGCTGACAGCTGACCAAGCACGTGGCAGCCCTGCTGTGAGAAGGGCCTGAGGGTTGCAAGAGACCCCAAGCTGAAGACAAGCCAACAACGCCTTTTCGTCATGAATAAGGCAAATGGCACACTGGGCTGTATTAGGAAGAAAAATAAACCAGAAACAAGAACAAACACAAGTTACCATTCTGCCTCCAACTCAATACTAATAAGGAAAAACCTAGAATACTGGTTTTGGGGTTCCAGCTTCAAGAAGACTATTAGGAAATTGGACAGGGCCTCCTGGGTGGTAAAGGGCTGAGAACTCAAACTCCAAGAAGACGAGGCAAACTAAATCATTTCAGCCAAAAGGACTCAGAAGCATTTTAATAACAGCAAATGACAGTTCTCTGGTCAGCAGGGGTCTGGACTGCATAAAGCTCCCTACTGATCTCAACCGTGGTTTTGTCTTATGAAAAGACTTTAAAACTAAGGGATTAAAAGAATAGGGAAGGGCATATATAGAAAATTTAATGAAATTTTCCTAGTGTTATGGTAATTATCTAAGAACTGTGGGACTATCTCCCCTTACAAAAGTTGTTTCAATACAAAATGAAACAGGAAGGAAGATTGGGATTACTACTAAAATAAAACGTGTCCCATCAGCTGAGGCATATAACATAAAAAGAAATGGTCTGAATTAAATGAGTACTGATGATGTACTACAGGATTACTTTCTAAGAAGAATGTGAACTCCCTGCCCTTCCTCCTCCCCCTAACACAACTTTAACATTTTATTTTAAACTATGCATTTAATTCTTCTGGAAAAATAAACAATTACAGATGTCTGTCTGACATGGCATCAGATTACTGATAACTAACTTATGCATACAAACTGCTTATTAGATTTTAGAATAATCTCTTTCTACTGTCTAACAGAGCTGACAGCACAAAACCTTATTTCATTTTAACTGTCACTGTTATTGCCTATTTTATTTCAAACTCCCTCATCCCCAAGTTCATTAACAAAGTTTCTCGATCGATAATGTCACATTTACAATTAAGAAGTTAATTGAAAGTATTTACAGAATAGGGTGTCTCCAGTTTGAAATAACATATTTACAAGAATTATTTTCCTCTGAAAAACAGTCCAAGTTTAAGAAGAATGAGGACCAGTTACAGCTAAGATTTTAGAAAGAATGTTCTGTGTAGAAAACTCATCGCAATTATTTCCGACAAAAGCCCATCTGTAAAGTCCAACTCCAAATCTACACAGATGCCTTATTTTCTTACTCTGCTAGTTTAAAATTAAGCATACAGTGATGAGAATGAAAAAGACAGCTTCTGTCTTGAAAGAGAAACTTCAGGAATTCCCTGCAGCCACTCAGCTTTCCCAGTCTACTTCTTTTTATAAGGAGCCTGATTCTCTTGAAATCAATTGCAAAGCCTCCTTGATTTCACAAGTGCAGAAATAGATTTGACAAGAATTCTTGGAAAAGTTTTGCATAAATCTGCAATGAATACTTTGGTAATACTTTAATAACCACTTTTTAAGCAGTACAGATGGAAATCCTGAAGTTTTCTGTGTTTCGATTTCAAGCATACAGGTTACATTTTCTGAAAAAAACAGAATGTTATTCCAAGCAAAATATAATCCAGAAAAAAGAAAAAAAAAAACAAACCAAAAAGACCTTGGATGAGTACCCAATCCTGCTTACTGTAAGACCACACAACTGTAGGGTGCCTTGAATGCAAGAACCATCAGCAGAGACTGCTTAATGAAATCAGTACCTCAAGAATTTCTTGACAGTCTACATTCTAAAAAGCACATTTCTGAAACACAATGAGCCTTACAGATATTAAAATAAAAATATTTTATATAAATTACATATTACAACTAAAATATTATATCCATATAAAATGCTTTTTTTGAAAAAAATACAGACTTAGAAAAGAAACAGAGACAGTTTTTCTGCCTCAAGTGTCCACAGTGCAAGAATTTTATACAACATATTAGCCTAAGTTAGTCATAAACTTTCAGATTGCATAATGTTCTTAAAACCAGGCACTGCTGAGGCTTTGTGTAGATTGTTAACATGAGGCGCTGAAGCCTCATACCCACACGTAAATAACTGGCTCTGCAAAACCTTGTGTTGCTATCTTTAAGGAAAAAAGCATCTGTCAGGAGGTAAGATGAAAGCCTAACTGATATTCTAAAATTGCTGGGTGAATGACAATGGCTAAAAAGACATTAGACTGACTGTCTAGAAGTTCTTCAAATAGAACAAATATTGCCCATAAATAAGCTCTACTAATACCCACAGACTTTTCAGTTCTGCATAGGGTTTTCAAGCCTCAAGTTGCAGTTTAATCTAGTTTTGTATCCCATAACTCTCCTCCTTCCCTCACATTTTTCTAAGATTGTAAATTCAGGTGGGTTTATTTTCTTAAATAAGACCCTGATTTAGGAAGGATCTGCATTTTGATCCTCTGCATCCTTAGTATTTTTCTTACCTTTTTCAGCTTGCTTTTCTCTTTTCACTTTGTTTTCAATCATATTTTCCACTATATATAGGATTTTGTTTCCCAGAAGGAAGGCTATTTTCCTTTCCCTAACTGCTATTCTCTATTTCTTCTCAAATGTATATATCTGCATGCTTAAGCTTTCTTCGGAAGCTCCTACACATCTCATTTTTTGATAAATTGTTTATCTACACACCAGATTTATCTTCCTTTTTCCTTTTCCAGCTCCCAGATTCATTTCCTTCTATCCTTGAATCTCTCTCCACTCTTTCAAATTCCNGCATCATTAAAGAAAACCTTGAGAATTTGAATACCAATTTCAAAAGGGTGGGGGCTTTAAATAATTTAAGAGAAAAATTGGCAGTTTAAAAAGTTAATTTTCCTAGGGGAGAAATCACACAGAAGCCTCCAATGCCCTTCAAATTCAGTAGGCATTTGAAAAAATCACTAATGCTTCTTTTTTTCCTATTCCATCTGACTCCTCCCACAGTTTCTTGCTGCACTGCTTCACCCATCTTAACTTGATGATTAAACTTCAATGCCTTCACAGATAATGCCATATATTGATCCTGCTCATCCATGTCTTGCAGCTTCATCAGACCAGGATGTGATCACAGACAACTATGGACACCATCGTTCTCATTCCCTGCTGAAAGGAACCAAAAAATCTTTTTCTTCGTGGCAGACTGGCCACAACAGGGGTTTCCTCATGTTTGCAGAACTATTGTCACCCCCTTTCATCATTTGTCAGCTTAAGCTTTTTTCCAAGGAGGGACAGAAATTAAGTAGATAGAACTTAGTTTGAAAACAAAACAAAATGTCAAGTTGGTGGATTCAGATTATGACTATCAGTCTGTGTTCTTGTTTCAGCCTTCTAGGTGAAAGAGAGGGGGCATTTTGCTGATGCCTTTTTAGCTACAAGTTTTCACTCACCTCTTACTTAGTGGTTTGGTTTTTTCTTCATAGTACCCATCTGGTTTCTTCCCAAAGACCAGGCTTGGAAAAAGAACTTTGAAATCTCCCCATCTCATCCACACCCACAGCCCATCTGAGTAGCTGCATTAACACAAGAGGCCTTTAAACCAAACTTTCCCTTTTTGTGGCAAAACTGCTCTAACCATAGTCTGTAACTGGAAAGGAAAGGAATATGACAAGGTTTAGATTCTGACTTTCCACTCTGATGTTTTCTAACAGCTACCAGTGGGAAAAAAACAAATTCATTGAGAAGCACACAAATATTAAGCTTCCTTTTTCAGGAAAATCATGTATTCTATGTAAAAAGAACAAGTGTATCAAAAGGCAGACAGGATTTCACTTGAACATGGCAACTGACATACTACAAACCAAGTAAAATGTTATTTAGCACACCATCTTAGCAGATTTCAAGACTATTTTATTTTGCTAAATCTGGCTCATTACAAAAGCTGTAATACTTTAAAAAATTGTTTCCTGAGATGTCCACATAAATTGTGTTATAATGGTGATTTAGCAATATCCAGAAATGACACGATTATTGCAGACAACAACATTTGAGGTTTCCTTTAATTTAGTGACAGAATTTTTAAGACTCAGTTGGGAACCTGAGAAAATTTCTTTCAGAACACAACTGCCAATGTGATCCTGAGGCTGCTTAATTCTTGTTAGTAATTTCCCATACTTTTCCAAATTCTATTTTTCACCTCTTAAACCTCATTTGTAGTTATTGGTTGCTTCCAGTTGTGAGACAATAATAAGATGAAACCGAATAGGAAACCAATTATTCTTCCTTAATAACACTGCTGCCCAGGTGTTAAAGAGAGCAGAGAAGCTCTGAAAGATCTGTTTGGCTTTCATTACAACAATTATAAATGCTATGAGCTGCTAGTTTATATTTATATTTAATATAGTTGTGAATGGTCACACAGCAATTTTGTAGGATTTCACACACAAATCACCTGTCACTGAAGATGACTTGTCTGACCTCTTGTATCTTTATTTTAATAAAACTGCTACAATAAAAAAAAATTCACTCAGGATTATGGTTTTATTTTGTTGTCTCTAAATACAGTTGTGCCTACAATGAAAGCACAAACAAATCTTTTAAACAGTAACTGCAAAGTTTTGGCCTGAATTATACTTATCATGTCCTAGGTAAAAACAAATGAATTGAGTTAGCTAAAAATTTCCTTTGTGAGCAAGCTTTATACATCATGACATAAAAACATTCCCTAAAAAAATCTCCATACATATCAGCATTGTTAATAATAAAAAAAAAAAAACCAAAACACCAAAAAAAACCACAACACCCCCCCCAAACATATGACATAAGATTTCAAAATTTCAACAGCAAACTTTACCTTATATTCATATCACCAAGTCATAGATAACAGAAGATTTTGAGTTGGAAGGGACCCACTAGGATCATCAAAGTCCAACTCCTGGCCCTGCATAGGGCAGCCCCAAGAATCACACCATGTGCCTTATCAGTAGCTCTTTAAATTATACTAGTTATTGCAAATAAACCAAAATGTTTATAGTCTTGACATTCTAGAATTTACTGGTCACACATTATTCTTTTGCTATTTTCTTTATATTGATACAAATTTCTAGCTATCAGTTTAAAATTCAACTGCTATTAAGTGCAGTTTTTTGCTTAGATACATAATGATGAACTTGTGAAAATAAGCACAGTATAACACATAATTTTAGCAGTCCAAGCTTTAAAATATTTGAAAGAGTGATAAGCCTCACAACTAGAATAACAATAGACAGAAATTCTTTATTACTATTTAGAGCCATTAGAAAAAAATTTCAAGCAATAACTTTAATTTACAACTCATTATTTAGGCTGTTAAAATGATTAAGCCTTCCACATCCATTTAAGTGCCCTACCAATTTAAGAAAGCATAGCTTGACACCAGCTGTAAGAGTCTGTAATACATTTATTTGCCTAGCCTTGTGTATGATATCTACACATTAAAGCAAGTTCTGCATGTCATCATTCGACTTTATCATGCACACAAGACTTACTTCCACCACAACAAGAGAACAAAGCATGTTATTTACCGCCTCACTTAGCAAGGAACAAAAAGCTAAGAACTGTGAACAGTAACTTAGTCCACAATGGAGGCTGTTTTCTCTTACTCAAACTAGAACCTCAGCAAGCATCAACATTTTGCAGAAAACAGGAGAAGACAATGGTGAGATGAGGAAAAAAAAAAAATCAGAAGACTAATTAAATGCTTTTTTTTAGTGTTCACCTGACATAAAAACCAGACCAGGACAGTGTAAAAAGTAGCATCTACTGAGAAGAGTTTATTTTTAAAAATTATTATTTCAATTATTTTTTGAGTTATTTTTTGCTTACTTTTTTCCTCTAAAAGCTCAAAAATTAGAAGTCAACATTTTGTCAACATCTGCTAAAACATGCTGTCAACTTATGTCAATTTTTATTGTTTGGAGTATAGATATTTTTAGAAGAATTATCTTTAGGAGTGAGTTAAACTAGCCTGTTCACATTGCACACTACTGCTTAATACTTCTGACAGTAGCTGTTGTCTTTCTTTTATGGCCAACTTAAAAAAAACCATTAAGAGAACTACACTCTTGAGATCAGAGTATGGCTCTAGAAGTTGTTTAATGGCTGAGTGAATGCAACTACTATTTCAAGCAGTAACATGGATTGCAGAGGTCAGCAAGGGCTGAAGTGAAATGTTCACTTCAATTAGTTTCTAATACCTGAAGTTCAAAATGTTCTGACAAAGAGTAACTTATGAATTCCATGAAATATCCATTACATGCATGTCACAACAGAACGTTAAAGTGACTCAAGGCTCTTCAGCTACGAAAAAGCAGCAGTCACACAACATCTGCAGAGATGTCTTTCTCCAAGACAGCAGCTGTCAATCTGAGGGGCTTTTAATGTTGCACTGAAGCACAAATGTCCCCTTACAGATGAGGATCTCTCTGGGGCTATTTTGGGTAGGTGTGACAGACCATGGATGGCAAACACTGAGGTGAGAAGAACGGCACTAGATGGCATTCTCTAAGGGAAGGTCATCACTGCCCTTTAGAAAAGCAGCAGTTTTGGGTACTTCCCTTTCTCCACTGAAAGACAGTGAATCTACTGCATCTCTGCATTCCTCATTCTCAGCTCTATTTTGTGGGTACACACAGAGGTATAACTGAGCAGGGACAGTCAAACCAAGGCAGTGTTTCTCAAACTGCAGTAAACTGATGCTCAGCAGCTTCAAGGAAAAAGGTTTGAAAACTACTTGTTTCAGAAAAAGCTGTCTGTACAAAGTTCTCTTATTAGCTGCATCACAGCAGTGAAGGTTTGCAGCACACCACCACTCAGGAAGAGATGCTTAAGCATATCAGGCACCGAGAGCGGGGGAACAACACTGATAGGTGTTGAATTTTTTTCTCAAAGTCTCTCTGCTGCCTGTAGGAATAGATCACCTTTATAAATTCATGCTCCATGGCAATAAAAAAGCTGACAGTAAATCAGCAGTTACAGAGGTGCCGTATTTGGAAGAGTGAGAGGAAAATACTGTGACTTTAAGCTTAATACATACAGGAAAGAACATGATCTTTCTGAGACTGGAGTCTGGGTGAAGGAGAAAAGTTTGTAATCACAATGAAACATGGTTCCACAGTCTATCAGTTCTCATTTTCCTACCAAGCCATGATATGACAGATACTAGTCAGCTTTATCTTTGTCCCCAAACAGCATTCAAGACTACTAATAAGCTATAAAAAAATTAAACTACCTAAAATGCATCTAACCACTTCACTCCATACTGAAATATTAGGAGGAGGAGAGGTATAAAAAAACCCACATCACCAGCAGTGTTTAGTTTGAGGCATACTTAATTTTTCTAATAAATACACAAAGAGACACTGACTTCATTTCCAGAGACCTAAGTGCATCAGCTTTTGTTTTAAAGATACATTTTTTCAGTATCACATGGAAAGCTTTATTTGTATAGAAGACCCCAACCAACAACAACAACAAAGCATCAAAACAAACAAATGAAAAAACCTCACTCCAACTTGGTTTTATTTACGTGTTTTGTCAAGCAACTTTCATTACATTCAGTTTGGTCAGATCTGACCATATTGTTAAAGCCTAGATGAAATACAACATTCACAGTACACCTACTTGGACAGCTGAAGACAGCTATCTGTTCATGTCTGCAAATTAGCCAGCACCTCCTCAGCACCATCATATTGCCCACGACAGTATGGACTGCCTTTCAGAGAAGAAACCTCTTTTAACCTCTTCCAGACTACTGACATACAGTGTGACATGAATCTAAAATCTATGAATGACAGCAAAGACAGGTAAACTTCTTATTCCATCCCTTTTCTAGTTTTCATCTGTCAAATTTAAACCTATAAGCAACCTTCTCTATCCACTGAAGATGAACACAGCTGCTTACATTCATTCCTTAAAAAAATGAAGCAGCCATCCTTATTTTCTCTTACAAAATGTGGCCAGGAGACTGGGTACCTATCTTTGATATTAGGTCTGTCCCCTACAAAGCAGAAGCATCTTCCTTGGCTTTCTGGGAGTTCAAAAGCATATCTGCTACTTTCTGTGGGGGAGAATATATATACTAAAAATACATTATCCACAAACACAAAGTGGGATACTATTCGCTTTCCCTTTGCCGTAGTTCCACTAAGCACAAAACCATTCAAGATTCACAAGAGTAGAAAAACATCAAGCATTAGTGTATGACTCAGCAGTTAGGACACACAATAAATCCTCCAGATCTTGTATTTTTAAAAAAGATCTGCATGTCACTTATTAAATCTTATCTCCAAGGCTTGCATAATTCTAGTCAAAAGTAATATATGTGCTACAGTGAGACCACCATGTACCATGTACAAATTTTCATTAAGAAAGTTAGGAAAAAACTCCACGCCAATCTGAACAAGGCTATGATTATTATAATTATATCCAAGTGTTTCATTGTCTGTTTTAAGCCTTGAAAATGTCTCCACTTTTTGAAGAGCCGTAACTCTGTGCATTTAACATGCATTTTCTTTCTGTAAGGCTCCAGATTTCAACATTTCAAGAGTCACACACAATATATATTTTTCTGAAGTGTTTCTTTTGAATCAAAGTATTGTTTCCAAGTACAGGTGAATCAGGCTTCTCTACAATCCTTTCAACAACAATGTCCAATGGTTGCTCTTGTTTCAACACGAAATCAAAACCATCTATCATGTTGTCGGCAACTCCAGCTAAGAAGTAGCTGAGCACTCTAAAAATAAAACTAACAGATGTGTCTTGGGTTCTAAATGGACATAATGTCTTGAAAGTTAACCTAAACTGCCAACCTGCAAAAATATGGCATATATGCAAGCTGCAAGGAAAAAAAACCAAACATTAAAAGCTTCATCCTGGAAGTCAGACTTCTGAGAAAAGTGGAAAATCAAGGTTAAGAAGTCTTAGAGTGCATGTTTGAAAGTGTTGCAAAATGATCTCATGAATTCCTGAAAAAAGGTGATACGAAGAGGAGAATCTGCACTTAAGTCTCTCAGACTTCTAGAAGGTTACCGTTAAGCAGTCCTTAGTTCTCTAGCAAATATGCATTAAAACTGACCAAAAAACAGAACAGTACCTCAACATCCAACATTTTATGACTGCATTATATAGCTCTTAAGGCTTTTTTCCAACTGTCTCTATTTTAAAACCACATCCTTATCTCTTTGCTTAATAAAATTAATATCTTTTTCTAAAAAGACTCTTTCTGTAATGACACAGACAGTTTCAAAGAAAAAAATTACTATTAGCAAAGAAGCTCATTATAATCAAGGATGGACTAGAATATCTATGATCAGCATATGGTATAGGATTCCAAAAATCTGAAACACTTGCTTCTTACCTCATGCAGGCTCAAAAATCAGCCTTGGTAGCCAGTGCTCCATATGCAAGCACTGAGCTACTGGAAAGTACTTATATTTCTAAAAATGCTCAGACACAGAAGATGACCCATTTAGATTGTTTCTATACACAAATGGCTTTCCTTTGCTGTGTATTCCCAGGAACAATGAAAGAAAGAGTTAAGGGGCTGTTTTATGAGACAGGCAAGAGACTGAAAATATTAAAAGTAAACAGGATTTTTCTCTACCAGTAAGTTTTTCTACATGAAACTTCTTACCAAGCACTACTTTAGGACAACACTGATCATTAAGCAGCAACTTCCCACACAAACTCTCTCATATCTAGGCAGAGAGCAAGGTATCAGAAGCTGTCAGAAATTCAGAATTAAGAAAAATTTTAGGTCACAAATTTACATACATTCATTGAGATGCCCCATCACTGGGCCACAGCAATCCACCACAAGAAGGTCATTCCAAGTATTTCATGCTATGCTGTATGAAGCAAATCATCAGACACTCATAGGAATGGCCCACAGGTTTTGAACTTCTTGCAACACTTTTCGCAAATCAGATCTCTAACGAATAAAAAGATGGTAAACTTGTGAGGAAACTATAGCATACTAGAAGACTGCCTATAAATATGTTAGTACTTTAAGAATCTATCAAATATGATAGATCTTAAGAATCAATCTCATCTACGTGAAATGGTTTCTCTTCCCCTTCTATGTAATATCACTACTACCAATTTTTTTATGAACACTGCCAGTGCTTGTAAAGATTTGAGCCATGAAGTATCACCCTGAACTTTCCTGCAGATAGGACAGATGACCATTGAGGAAGAATACAAATGTGTCCAGAGTTTAAAGACATGTACTTAACTTGTCACTCTAGAATGAAATAATGTGTTGGCAGCTGAGTAGTGACAGGTATGGAAGAGAGGTCCAATTCTCCTCCCACAAAAACTGGACCTCTTTTAGACCAATAGTATAAACAAAAATATTTCTTCTTGCTAATAAAACTTCTTCCATCTTCTAGACAAATAAAAAAAATCTTTATATCTAGAAGTGGAATGGGCAGAAGTCTAGGTAAATTGACTAGATACAGATAACTCCTAATATCTGACTTCCATTACAGGAAACATCATAGCTAGTAGACAATATGCTCTTTATGGACTAACTTGTACAGCATGTACAAGTAGCATGGAACTTGCTGAAGGCAGATTTGCTTGAAGTTCATTTCCATGGGAAACAAAAACTGTTAACTCCTTTTTAACTCGGGGGACCACTCATGCTAGCCAGAGCCACAGAATGCCTCCCATCATCAAATATGCACTGTATGGGGTTTGATCTGTTTTCACAAGAGCAAATTCAGATAAAACTGCAATGCCAGAAACTTTCATTACCATCTCTACAGCAGTCTAAGCCACCTATCACTTCTCCTGAGCTAACTGTAAGATAATTTTTCCTCCTGCTGTGAAGATCATCTAATCACAGAACATTCAAGGTTGCCCAAAACAGGATCAGCCAGAGCAGTTTGCTCAGAGTATTAAGAGGTAACAAATACCACTGCCTTGTATTACCAGCAGAGACCAACATCTGCCATTCTGGGTAGCTGGGAGGCATAGAAGTGAAATTTCCTTCCCCCAAATAAGACAATTTTTGTAAAGTCCTTGTTCCTGAAGAGAAGCTTCCAAAGAGGGAATACCTACAAAAAACTCAACTTGTATTTTTGGTTGTGTTCTCAAGCCTGCTAAGTTTCACAACTGCACGTGGAAACACAGTTGGGAGAGTTTGACAATCACAGCCTTTTCCTTTAATATCAACAAAAGGCAGAATCAGTTGAGAGTTAAAAGACCTCTCTAAGCATTTCTGCACACACATTCTGTGGCTAGTGGCCGAACAAGATTTAACAAGTTAAGCATTTCCTTTTTCTACTGAAAAGCTGACTCTGCATGCCACTTTTAAAAGAGCTGCTTGAGCTACTTAAGTACCCACATATTATCAAGTTATAAATGCCTTGTGATTCTCCTAAATTTTTTTTTAAATTACTTAAAGTCCTGTTCCAAAATCACTATGGAGGGTGCTGTTTAGTTTTATGATAATGAGAACTTTTTGTAGAAAACTGCTTATCTGGTACAGCTGATCTGTCAGACAATCTATGTGAACCTGAATGTGCCTGGAAGGCAGAAGATTCTCAAACTACAAACAGCGTCATGTTGGAGAAATATATCTAAAAACTCTGACTTTGGCCACTCCATAGCCATTACATCAGAAGTGGCAACTGGGAGCTGCTGGATAAACCACTTCAATATAGTATTCAGCATAAACACTACCAGTAAAGTATCTTAGTGTCAATCACCCCTTCAGTTTTCTATAACCTATGCATCTACTATGCACTGCAGATACCAGACAAAAGAGTTAGTCTGAAAGAAGACTCCACAGCCAGAAAGGGCCCTCATAAGCTTGCTGGACTGGTCTAAGCTTCCCTTCATGCATCAATTTTCATTCATGATTTTTCAAACTTCCTATCCCCATGCTACAAGCCATTTCCATACTTGATCTATCGATGCAGGAGTTTTACTCATTATCCCTCTGGTTTGGACTGCTTCATTTAGTGTAAAATAGTTCATTACATCAAACAGCCAGAAAATTACTACAAAACCCAGAAATTACAACATTTCTTTCAGCTCTAGAAAACTGAGAATGCCTCACTGCAATGAATATTAATCTATTTGAGCAGTTTTCTCTGATGAGAAAGAACAAAGTTCAAATTATTGGTTTGAAGCAAATAAAGCAAGGAGTTTAAGCTGGTTCTGTATGCTCAATAGAATTAGTCTAACAATGAATGACAGATACACACACATACATTTATCAAGAGAAATACAGGTACACTTAGTGGACACAGGAAAAAAGTCTCAATTCCCTTCTCACAAAAAATGTATGGCTTCATTAAATTGCTTTTTACTGATTGAAGTTTTTTTGCTTTTATATCTTCTGTTGGAGAGTATAAATTCACATGTCTTTTATAGCCGACTCCTCACTTTTTTGATTTGTCTTTCATTTCCTTGGGTAAATAATTCAAATCTGTTCATTCCCTTGAAAAACTCTGCCATATCCATCATATCAAACTCTTTACAATACTGCCATTTATCTCTTTTAAACTAATTGACAGTTAATAACACTTTGAATAGCAGATAAGAATTAATGAATTTGTATACAATGGCAGTTCCTTCTCTGTTTTTTTGCCCACTTCTGATTACAGCTATAATTTGGGTAACAATACCTTATCAAATTGTAATAATGCTCAAATTTTTTGCTATATTAATACTGTTAGTTTAGAAACTCTTCAAACACATAAATAAAATCTTACTTTCTGCTTCCAAAACACACTGGTTTGCATATACCAACAAGCAGTTTTATGTGTCATCCTGCTGTCCTTTCTCAAAGCTTGCTTAGACTTCTCAGGTGACCTTTCCTGTATTTGTGAATTTGATTAAACAGTTTTAAATCTTTAGTAAATAATTCTAATTTATTAATCAAATTCCACAGATTAATAATAGAAGCTATTGGACAGCTCCTGTTCAATATTTAAGAGAAAAAATTAAGCCTCTTATAAGTTAATATTTCCTTATTTCCTCTCAGAGATTTTTGTGATCCATTAAAATATTTTGCCTCTCATATCACGGCTTTTTCATTTAATAGGCTGGTGTGAGGAACCATCAATTACACCTTTAAAAACTGAATGCAAATCAGAACTATATTAAAATTGAATCAGCTATGCTACTATTGCAATCAAACCCCCTGGTAGATAAGTGAGGCACGTTTGTCACTGCAGAAGCAGTACCAACTACATCAGTAATTTCAGTTAGTACTACTGAGCCTACCATCAGCCTTTGTTGTCATCACATACCTCTATCTACAGTCAGTTGTGATTGTAAAGGATGAGAATTATGGGTGCAAATTTTTTCATTAAGAGCACCCAACAATTTCCAGACCAATTCCATACACAAACTTCATGAGATCACTTGCAGAGTATTTGTCGGAAACTCTCCTTCAGTAACTTAAAATCTATTAACCAATTTCCTATCAAATTTTTTCTTCAAATTTGGGAAAACAAGAGACAAATAGAGAACAGACACTCTATTAATACTTGCAGAAAATGAATACAGTTTACCACAGAGCAGGAAAAAAGGGGAAAAGATAGTACAAATGCCTTAGTTATAAAAAAAACCAGTTCAACAGAATTTAATGCCTTTTATTATATGCCAATAAACCACAACTGGCTTTACAATAGATTCCTGTTTTCTAGTAAGTTTTAAATATCATACTGCTAAGGCATTTATAATATTTTACTTCTGCATGGAGTCAGCTGTCAGAAGACTAAATTCATGTCACAACCATAGCATCTAACTGAAAAGTCAACTAACCAAAAGGTATAACCTCATTGAAAATATCCATTACTTCTCTTTGTGAAGTGCTTTGCTAAAATGCAACTATGTTTGTTATTCTGTAGTTCTTTGAATGTATAAGGTAATTTATTACACCACCAGACATACACAGTAATATAAGCAAGCTGTCAATCTAGCTTCCCCCAAAAATACAGGCACGTATTTTCAGAAACATATACACTTTTGATGACATTTTCTGTCCTTTAACTGATGTAGAAAAACATTTTTCAGAGAATTAAGAAATCCAATATAAATTTGTAATTATGCTAATTAAGTGTATATTCCTGGAAGTCTATAATTAGTTCTGCTGCCTCTCCGACACAGTATTCATTCAGCCTATGCTATGAGACTCAGTTCACAGCACAGCATATGCAGCTGAGTAGTTCAAAGAAGCTGCACAGCTCCCATTCTCTAGGGAAGAGGTGGCTCTGCAACAAATATTACTTAGTTTGCAAAGTCATCTGAAATAAGTACAGCACTTGATCCATTCTTATCCCATATCATTCTTTTTTTGAAACCACACCTTGTAAACATGAAATATATAGCATGTAATCTGTGTCAGACAACCTCAAGATCCCTTCCAAAAAACTTAAAAGTGACTGATTCACAGATGCACTGGAACAGAGAACTCTTTTTGCAATCTGGCGCCTTGGTATCTTTCAGAATCCGGGACATAGTCCAAAAAAATAAAAACTAGAAAAGAGGTATTATCACCCTTGCAGCAGTCAGAGGCTCCAAGGTGGTAGAAAGAGCAGAGCGGGAGTTATAAAATGTGCTTCACTCTCCAGGCAGCTAAAGTAGAGTACATCGGGATGCATCAGACACACAAGCAAGTGCTTATAAAAGGGCCCAATCCAAATGCAATAGGATCAACCTGATAAGATTTCCATCATGATACCTTTCCTCAGCAGCCAAAAGCATATGAACAAAGGCAAAAAACCTCATTTTCTTTCAAATGCTGTATTTCCCACAGATAATAGACCGTCATATTTTAGTTCAATCCTCTGTCTGATAAGTATAATGTGTTTGAGGTTTTTTTCCCCCCTTTCCTCCAAACTGCACTTACAGATCTTGGTTGATGAGAAGTGAGTATATAAGCAAGTGGGCTGAGAGCAATTTACGAGTATTAAAAAACAGAGAGAAAAAAATAGAATAAGCAGGATTATATGTATCATTTTCTGTGGGGTAGAAAAACCAACCGAAAACAGAGGGTGTGAGATAAAGCTCATCTGTCATGGAAAGCAACAAAAAAAGAACTATGAAAGAGCAAGTAAAATGAAAAGAAAGTAGGATAGCATACATTAAAAGCAGAGGGAATCAGACTTCATTATCAAGTGAAGAAAAAAACTGGAAAATTTGTGAAATGTTGAGTTAGAATTCGATATATTGTACCCCAAAATGTAAAGCAAATCAATGTCATACAGGAGGTGTTGGTGGAGAGTGTTTGATGGGTGCTCCTCCATTTGGCTGGCTGAATCCAACCAAATTTGTCAGAGATGTAGAATTCTCAAAGATACCTGTAGAATGCTAAGTTCATGAAATCAAGGTGCTGTGAGAGACCCAACCAAGGGAAAGGATTCAGAATGCATTAACACCTTGTTGGACATTAGACGATCCACAAAAGGATGAGACTGCACTAAAAAAAATTCCATTAGAGATTACAACCACTCTCAAGATTTAAAAAAAGCCCCAAACAAACCCACACACAAAGAAAAGAAGAAAAAAAGCTAAAAGTCAGGCTTCTACTGCTCAAGGAACCACTCTTTAAAAATACTTCTTCATGTCTCATTTCACCAGGGGAAAAGACATGGTAATACTTGGTATAGTATTTACCACTATAATAACAAACAGGTGTTAAGAGGCCCTCTTGCTATGCAAAAGCGCTGTACAAAGGGAGACAGTTTTATCTTCCTTTAGAAAATTAAAGCAAGAGAAGCAAAATGACTGCATGGAAAAGCAGCAGTGAAAAAGCTGGATGGAAAGCAAAGCCAAGCAGCCCAAACCACCTTCCACCCACTACTTACAGTCTGCCGTCAGAACCAGCAGCATCCAATGCATAACATAACACATTTTGTGGAACTCAGTTAAAAGAGAACATACAGCACACAGTAATCAATGAACAGAGCTTTTCAGAAAAGCTGCATCATTCTTTCGGTTTGTTTTACACAGATCAATCCCTTCTTGAAATTACAGATATGCAGTTAATAATCAAGATGAGTTCGTATATTGGGTCAACACAAATGACCAGCAGCAAATCCACAGCTTTTTTGACAAAACCAGATTTTAGATAATGGTGTATATTACCCACCTACACTTTTAGAGCATAATCAAGTCAGTTTTTCATACTCAGAAGTGGCATTGGCTTGCTTGCTGAAAATTAATCTTCACTACTATTTAAGCGACAAGAATCTTGAGACAGTATTCCCCTGAATTCCTCTCATGTGTTTGCTAATCTACTACTGCTGGTACCAGAAAGGCAGTTAATTTAAATCAGTAAGTGATTTTCGTAGGTTCTACAATGAAAGCATCTAGAATGCCAGATGATTACATTTCACTGGCAAGCAAACTCTGATACTTGGACACAACATAGCTGAACATACTTAAGCCAACTACCAAAGCTTTGTGCATCAAACACTTAAAATTCAAGGATAACAAGGCAGAACTACTTTAATGATTTTCAACACAGTTCTCCTGATAGAATATCACAGACTGGTTACACAAAAAAACATTGAAATTTTTCACTTTTCATGAAGCATACCTTTCTGCTTCAGACAACACCTACGATCTGGATGCCAAGAGAAAAAGGAATGCAGTCATATGGAATCAGTTAACAATTAGTGCCAATAAACCAACTGACTGCAGTGGAAGAACCACTTTTGATATTAATAAGCAGTGATGCATGTGAAGCATCGTATAGCTTTCCTTACTTGGGGATTCATCATCCATAGATTTAAGACGAAAAAGTCAGCTCATTACCATATGAAATGTTAGTTCAGTGTAGCATATTTCAGCTGTTGTTGATGCAAACAAAAGGTCTTGGTGTTGAAATGTGTGGGACTTATACCTAAAATCCAGATTCTATCGTACAGAGACATGGCATACCTGTGTCTAACAGAAGAGATCTAAACGCAGCACCTTGCTCCACTCCACGATATCAACGCTTTATGTATGCCCTCTACGTTTATTCTACCCTTTTTTTTTTAAAGAAATGAACCCTAGTGATACCTCCTCAAGCTAAGAAAACAAATGTTTTCAAAACGTGACTGCTGAAAAGGGGTGGAAAATCCAAACTAGAGCATTTAATCAGATTAAATGCCACTGTGTCACAATTAGATGTCACTGTGTGCTCACTTTAATTCTGAAAGCACATGCAGCTCCAAGGGAAGTCAGGGCACTGTTCCGCTCCAGGTGCAAGCGCGTGCAATGCACACACCTGGCGTTACAGCCAGCCCTTGGCCAGCGCTCCGTACGTCCCATTTATCCTGTCCGCGGGCGCGGCGGGCGCGCAGGAAGGCGTTCGGGAGCGGGCTGGGAGAAGTTGGAACCTACGTGCTTCTCCTCGCTCCCGGCCATCCCCCGCGATCTCCAAGCCCTCCTAACAATGGTAGCAGTGTTCCAGCGGGCAGCTCTGCCCTGGAATCGGACCGAATCCCCCCGCGCTCCGACCGGCAACCCCGCCGCCCGTCCGCACCTCTGCCCTCGCCAGCCCCGGTCCCCGCGGCGGGGACGGGCGGGAGGGGAGGGGGCGCCTCTCCCCGCACCTGGCGGCGGTGACGTCACCCCGCCGCCCC
>VXAC01004161.1:594703-679776 GCA_013399225.1 Rhipidura dahli | reverse complement strand
AAAAAAAAAAAAAAAAAAAAAAAAAAAAGCTACAACCAAAACACCCCAGTGCAGATAGCTTGTCAGTTGGTGAAACGAATGATGGGCTAAGTTAATATTTTTAATGTTGACCAAAGGATAATTTGTTTCTTGCAATTTCAACTCTTGCCACAGACTTACATTTGGCAATATGTTATGTCAATACTTTACGTTCCTATCAAGATTTCATTTTTAAAAACACTGAGAAAATAAAGTGGGTAGTTGGACCATGTTCAAATTATTATATAGTTTAAAGCAAAGTGACGTAGTGAAAAGAGAACCATTATGTGCTTCAGTAGCATGTTATGAGATTGTCATTTGATGCCCTAATATATGAAAACATGAATAAGACTGGTTCTGAGTGAATATGCAGGTCCTGAGGAGCTTAGCTCTGATAAATATAACATGTGCTTCAATTTCAAGGCTCAGTGGTTTTCACACAGAAAGAATGTGCCTGTGGTGGTCTAGGAGTGAACATATTGTGGGGCTTTCAAGTGACTCAGCACTGTTCCACCAGCAGCGAAGTAGAACCAGCATTGCTATAATCCTCCAGCAGAGGATTGGCTTTCATGGCACAATCTGTTTCTTTTCTCAATTACCAAGCAGCATATAATAGAACTTAACTGGAAGAAAAGGGGAGGAAAAGTAGCAGAACTGAAAAATTCTTGGCATTTTTGCAAAACTGGATTTTTTTTGCTTTTTCAAAGCAAAAGGAGTTAAGGAGTAGGAAAAAAACCTGTCTTAATTTCAAGTAAACTGTTCACTGTTTAAATGTCACTAACCATTGATCAGATAAATTTTGCCTTATCAATTACATTAGTTATTTTCTCAAATTGTTAGTTTTGTGGATGAGAAGAGTTGAGCTGGAGAGTAAGCTGTATGATGTGACTTGAAAAAGTTGTCTGTGGAAAATGTGCTCACATCATGGAGCTGTGAAAGGAAGTGTAAGTTTAGAGGTAACACAGGTTAGGAAGTGGTTTTGATATGCTCCTGTTCTAACTGGGGCTGTGTGGGTTTTTTGCTGAATGACTGGACTAGGCCTGCTGGGCTGTTTCCAGGCAAGTCCATGGTGTATGAAAGTCAGGGCTGTGAATGTACCAAGCTGTTGCCATCCAAGCCCAGTGAATGGGAAAGGTCGGGTGATGAGAAAAATGAGGTTAGGCTGAGAACTGGTGGTGCTGAGGGTTGAGGCAAGATCAGTGCAATGGCTGGGTATGCCTGTTAAAGTAATTGATAACATGGTGAGAGTAAAGCTTTCTGGTTGGACTTTACAGTTCTACTGAGACAGTGACCTTAGTAGAAAAACAATTGGTGGAATAGCTGATGTCATGTTTTTGGTTTGTTTTGGGTTTTTTAAGCATGCTTTTTTTTCCTTTGTTGAGCAGTTTTAATCAAATACAATCAGGTAACAAGCCAAAGATCTTTAGGTACTGTTCTTCTTTTCTGTGTTTTAGGAAATCAGGTTTTAAAATCTTTTAAGTCTTGTATGCATGAGCAAATCTGTAATTGAGCTGCTGTTGAATTGTGGAGAAAAAAAGCTTCTGGGCATAGCATGTCAGAGAATAGCTAACAATATTAAACAAGTTAAGAACGTGCCATTTTTCTCTTTCAAGGTACTGTAATACAAGTCTGGTTTTCAAACATCCTAAAAAAAGATTTCCTTCAATCTTGCTGCTGTTTTTAAAATGTATGCATGAAATCTTTAAAAAAAAAAAGAAATAATTATTCACATACAAAAATCTACATGTGCCTTAGATGAGTTTCTGAGTGACCACTTGACATTGGTTTTGTAATCAATATTCTTTAAAAATAGAAACTTTGGCCAAGGTGCTCTTCTCTTTCATAATGCTGAAAGTGTCAGCTTGAACCACAGTCCTAATTTGGACTGAAAGTAATGTCATATATTTAAATGTCTGTGTGTGAAAAATGGGTTATTAATATGTCTGTTTTATTTCAGGAAGATGTGGAAACAGGAGTCCACCTGGATCCTGCTATCAAGGAAGTTCAGTACAATCCCACTTATGAAACTATGTTTGCACCTGAGGTAAGAAAAAAAGTTGTTTTTTAGGGCAGAAATGCCTTTGGCTTAAAAGGCATAGGTTCTGTAAATTTTGTGTGAATTTCCTATAAGACAACTTCTTTGGATGCTTGCTGCATTTTGGAATATAGTTTGGACAAACTGAGAAATAGATTCTACACAAGTGGGTTGGTATTTTTAGTGCTTGAATTTTAATATTCTGCATAAAGCCCTTCTAAGAAGAGTCTTAAAGTGTTTATCAGAATTATTGCTACAAAAATTGAAAATTAAGCTGGGAAAATAGCATTATAAAGATGTTGAGTTAAACATGAACTGCATTGAAGAGGTCCTTTACTATTTTCACATTTTTGCTATTTACTCATTGTGCTCAATAGAGCAGAATGAACATTTGTAAGACTTGCAGATATAAGACTTTTAAGAGGAGGATTTAACATTAAAATCAAAGTACTTTCAGTTTAATTATTCACATCAGTATTAAGAATTTTAGTAATCTGAGCTGTGCTAAATTTGTATAGTGAAAAACCATTTAAGACTGAATTTAGACTGCCTGGTGCTATGTGAACCACTTTCCATTTTATTATAACTGACAGGCTATCTGAAAGATAAAAATAGCTATTCAAGCATTAAACTTTTTTTCCATATTTAACTTCTTTGTACAGTTTGACTTCTGTTCAACCAGGGGTTAGTATTCTAGGCAGACAAATACTGCATCACTCTCAAATTTCTGCATTAGTTACACTTTATATTTAGAAAACCTTTTGAGGAACCACATGAATTGGCCTTTCCATAGTGAGCTTGCACTTTTGCAATGTGTCGAAGCCATGACGTGTGCAAGCAAAAGTACTGATTTAAACTGACTCCAGTGCTGCTGTGTGAAAATGTTTTAGTTAGGGAAACCTAATGTGGGACAGCCTTGGGTTTTGTCTTCTGAATGCTTGTGCTGGTCCCATACTGAATGACAATATGTGTTGTTTCTGTCAAGTATGAACAAGTCAAGTAGTTGATATCAATATGAGCTCTGTGCCAGTAATAAAGGCTAGAAGTTCAATCCTGAAATCAACTGTTCAGGAAAACTGTGTGATTACTGTGTAAAGTAACAGATTAAGAAGTTTATTCAGTAGTCACAAAGAAATTTAAAGTTGAAGTGATTTTGCATTACCGTTTTTGAAAGACAGGTCTCCTTTTTTCTGTGCGTTTTTTTTTGTCTGAGAAAGTAAATACACAAAAATAACAAATTACTAATTCTACTCCACCTTGTTTTAACATTTTTGATGAAGTTTGGACCAGAAAACCCATTTAGGACTCAACAAATGGCTGCACCTAGAAACATGCTTTCTGGATATGCAGAACCAGCTCACATCAATGATTTCATGTTTGAACAACAAAGAAGAACATTTGCAACCTATGGTAAGTCCTTAACAGTGGAATTCACCTCCATCTTTATTACACCCAGGTTGGACAAATTATGTTGGTCTTGACAGAACAATTAATAGGACTGTAACTTCTGGAAATTGCTTTTTATCAGAATTAATATAATGAGAAAAGGCTTTTGAATGAGAATCCATATGAATAGAGATCATAGTATTTATTTGGGAAAACTCATTTTGTAATTCCCTTTTGAACTGTAATCCAGTGTATGATCTACTAGCAAGCTCCTCTTAATTAGTTGCATGTAGAAAGCACAAATCAAGATTTCACTCTTTTCCCATGACTAACTGTAGATCTGTTATGCAAATAGATTCTTTCATGTGATTCTGACTCTCTCAAAACCCAAAGGAAGCCTTACTGAGTTGTCAGGTTCTTCAGTGATTGCCTCTTGATGCAAACTGAATAAACTGGATTTGCAGACAATGGTAATACATTACTAAAATAGTCTTGGCAAAGACAGACCTGAAGAACTCTGTGTTGATGGTCAATGTAGTAACTGCTTTCTTATCCTGAATAACATTTTGCCTTATATGTTGTGGCATTTGAAAAAGAAAACATTTGAGTCTTGGGAAACTTGAAGTTCAAACAGATGTTTTATGAATTGTAAGAAAAATTGATTTTTTTTTTTTTTTTTTTTAGATAGGAAAAATACGGAAAGGCTATGAATTCTAAACATTCTTTTGGACACTTGAGAAAGAACAAATCTGCCACATGTTTACATATAACAATGGTTATATTTTCTTCTCTGTTTCATTGTAAGCTTTCATTCTATTTTAAGTTTGATTGCAAGTGTTTGTTCAGATAAAGTATCCTTTATATACTTGAAATTCGGTTTATTAGGTAAGATCTGATACTACTCATGTTAACGTAAACTGTCACAATACTCAACTTTTTGCACAACAGATTTGCATCTTTCTTTATTCATGTTTACATTCAAAATACTACTTCTTGCAAACTGTTTTGCCTCAAAAATCACCTTTCTGAACAAGTGTCCTTAATTTCATTATGGCTTTATGCATGCCTGAATTCACTTACTGCATTCTGTGATGCATGAGATTGGAACTTTATTGCTAACATTTGTTGTAACTAGATATTACAGTGGAAAAAAATGCCTGACATCAGAGATGATCACATACTCAATTTTTCTTTGTTTTTGAGTTTTAGAAGCTTTCTTCTGAATGTTAAAAATTGAAATATAATAATGACAGTTTTTCTCTTACATAGTTTTAGCTAATAGGTACTTTCCCTGAGTTATTAGGATGTGGAATATAAGCAAAATGACAATATTAAGAAATGGGTATCTAATTTCATAGCAAAATTTTAACTTACTTGACTGTAATTTTGATATTAGAACTTGACGGACAATGCAAGTAGGAGCCTCTCTTCAAGATCTGAATAGACAGATTAGATTTTGTTCTGTGAAACTTAATGAAACCTTTTGTGGGTTAGGCATTTTTTTCTGTGTAAACATTACACACACATATGTGTGTATGTAAAACATGCTGGAAAAAAGTGTCTGTAGGCATATATTATTTGGTTTGGGGATTTTTTTTTGAAAAGTTTAGTTTGGAGAAAGATAAAGCTAGTAATTCTACTAAAAACTACTTCTATTGGTTATGTCATCACTGTATAGCTACTGCCTTGAAAGCTGTATTACAAGCGAATATAAAAATGTATTTTTAAGCCATGTAACATTGGCAACCGTGCAGCTATCATTCAGCTTACTAGAAATGTTCAATAGATAATGATCTGGATACAGGAACAATGGAACTATGAAAAGGCTGAGATACAGGCAATTTATACAGGAAGAACCAGCACTGAGAAGCTGAAGTTCAAGCTAGAAGATGCAGTGAGTGAGCATGCTATTCTGGCTCAGTAAAAGATCTGTTAAAAACAGCACTCCTTTAAGTTGTAAGAAAGTTATCTATTAAAAATTTCAATATGCTCTTTTTCCATTTGGAAGGATGTAATAAATATCTTCTCAGAGAGCACCGAGTTTAAAAATGCAAGTAAAACTGATAGGCACAAATCCAAGCCATATATCTTTTTCAAGACTGAGTCATAACATATTAGAAGAACAGGAGTAAACCTCTCTTTTAAAAGCTGCAGATCTTCAGACTTCTGGTCTCTGTTACTGTTTAGCACCATTGCACTAAGGCAGGAGGTCTTGAACAAATCTGCAATAGCTGGCAAGTAGATAAGCAGTGACTGTAAATGGAGGACGAGGGTAGTAAATGAGATCATGTATCCAAAACAGCTCAACTGTCTCAGTGTCTTTCACAAAAAAAGATACCTTTATATTATGTACAATCCTGAAAGTTAATACATATTCCTTGAGAAACCTATATATTTATCACAAACAAAACCCAAGTATTTTTTGGCAGCTAGTCTTTCTTGTCTACTTCTTGTGCAGTAAACATTTACTCTTAAAAGTACATTTTCCTTGCAGTGCTTGGATAGTGGAGTACATCCATGCTGTCAGTGACTGAGGGTCCTTCCAGCCCTTTATTCAATTAAACAAGTGGGCAACAATGGGTACCCAGTGAGGAGTAGAAGAAGGAAGCCTAAATAGTGATACATCTGAATACTTCTTTTCAATACTCAGTCTGTCAACCAAGGGCAATGCTTAAATGTTTATTAATTTTCAGTCAATTTGCTGGGAGTTTTCTGTTTTTTCTTTTTGACAAGCTTGTCCAGCTGCTTCTTGAACCAGTGTGATTTTTCTTTGTACACAGTAACCTCTTTCAGGCAGCTCTGCAGCTTAGCAGCTCACTGTATGAGGAAGTATCTTTCTTGAACTTGTGGAACTTAACAGCTTTCTAGTTTGACTTCATATTCCCTAGTTTCTTACGCTGGAAAACAAAATGAGCAATCATTTCTTATTCACCATATGTGTCACTCCTTATTTTATAGATCTTGGCCATAGCTTCTTCTCAGTCTGCTTTTTTTTTTTCCCACCTGAATAGATCTGATCAATCTTGTTCCTCAGCTGCAGCCTCTTCATGCCTGTGGCTGTCCTTGTCTCTCTTCTGTATCTCTTCTAGTTCCACTGTATTGCTCCTAAGATGGAGAGCAAAGCTGTGCACAGTGGTTACATGTTAATCTCACTGTGAATTTGTTCTGTGAGTAACTAGCTCAAAGCTACTTGATGCATTTTTCCAGATCATTTATCAGTATGTTGAATGTCATGGGCCTGAACATGAATCCTCCAGCAACTTTCCTGTGCTGTGCAAACCAACCATTTATTCTTGACAGCATTTTAATAATTTGTCATCAGTTGACCATGTAAGGACCTGTGGGTTTTTTAAAGTGTCTTTAAGGCACCCTGTAATCAGTCTAACTTGGTTTTGTAAACATATCCAAGATGAACTAAGCTTTGCTCATTTGCAGGATTGTCACATAAGAAATATTCTGGAGGTTTTGTCATTGTAATTTTCCTGTAGAGAAAACTGTGGTGTCTGCTCTCCTGCAATATATAATGCTCATGCAAGTGAATACTCATTTTCTTTATTGTAGTTTCTACTCCGTGAATTTTCTAACCATACAAATGTCTGGCAGGTTGATCTGTGGTTCTTCATATCTCCTTTGAAACATCTTTTGAAAGATGGCATTGTATTTGATACATTCCTCTTCTGTCATATTGAGGTGATATTAGGTGAGAGTTTCTGCACTGTGGTTTGACTTTAGATCTCTTGGGTGACTGTCTCTGGTCCTGGTGTTTTGTTACCACTTATTTGACTCTTTAATCTCTAGACATTTCACTTTGAGGTAGATACAGTGTCATGTTACCCATAAAGAAAGGTTCTGGCACAGGATTCTACCGAGGCTCCACCATAATCAACATGGGTTTAATACAACCCTCACAGATGCTTTTTTCAGTCCTTCATCTGTTGGCCTACACATTGTCAGGTACACTTTTTGTCCCTGGCAGTTTTGACAAAGGACAAGTGTTAGTTTTTATATCTTAGAAGATTTCCCTTGCTTTTGAGGGTGGGTTGCCTTAGTGTAATGTTTACTTTGTCTGCTGAAGTTTGGTCTTTGTATTTTCCACATCTGGATGCAACTTCAACTCTTTGAAGAACAGTTTCTTATTTCTAATAGTTTCACTACTTTCTATTTGGCTGCGCTCACTTCCTTCCGGTTGCTTTAAAGTTGTCTTGTATTAGCTGAAAGGCATTTTTTTTTCTCCTACCTGGTGTCTTTGAAGTGCCCCTGCATTTGAAAAAGGCTTTACCCTTTGGTGCTCACTTTCTGTTCCTTTTAAAAATATTTTCTTAATATATCCCTCCTGTTTTGAGATTGAAGTCATTGAAGTCATGTTTTTAAGTCTTCCTTTGCTTTGTCAACGATATTAGTTTTATACCCCATTATGGTCATTGTTAAAAGGTGTATCTTTGGAAAGAGTATCTTAAAATCAAGTTTCCTGCACTGCTAGACTGGCCTTTTTTCATGTGAATCTCTGCTGTGACTGCTTCATGGTACAAGTACATTGTGTAAAAATCATCCCAACTTGGTGTGAGACTTGCACAGTCTGCTACAAGGAGATTACTAAAATATGTCATTATTACTGTGCTTCTTTTCCTAGCAACTGTTTTTTAATCTCTGTTATCATTTCATGGTTACTGCATTTTCTGTCTTAATGGTCAGTCAGGGAGTTCTGGCAACTGTACTCACCACTACTCAGACCTGGCATTTCAGTCCAAAGGATCATTTAATGCTCATTAACACTATTAACTTGTTAATCTGATTTGTCTTTAAGCTTTCTGTGGCATAGAGCATGTTTTTTTCCCCACTGGTATGACGATTTTATTTCTGTTTTCCTTCTACGTGGTAAAGCATGTATTCTATCCAATTATGTCAATACTGTCCTACTAATTATGCTAGTTTATTATTTTAAAACAAGCTATTTCAATGTTACTGTGTATTATTTTTAGCCTTTGTCATTTTGCATGTGTGCTTGGGTTTTCCATTTCCCTGCTCTCAGTTTAAATAGGATTCTGTTCTTACTGTCCTCGCTACCTGAGGTTTCAGATTTCTGTGCTACCTTTTCCTTGAGGATATGGGTTTCTAAAGATTTTGTGTCATTGCAAATGGCTTACTTTTCTTAAAGTATTTTTTTAAATATTATATTCCTTCAAGTATTCTTTAACTGTATTCCCCAATCATTTTATCAAAAAAGGCTCTTTGAACCTTCTTAGTGCTATCAGCTTTTTAATTTAAATGAGACTTACCATTTCAGTAAGGTTCCCTTTATTCCAGGAGTTTGGGGAAGTGAAGTTGTCACAGGCACTGGAGATGTTTTCCACATTAGAGTTAAAAACTGCAGTGGCTGAGAGAGCTGGGACTGTTTAGCGTGTAAAAAAGGAGTCCTGAGGGGGAGACCTTGCAGCTTCCTGAAAGGAGTATACTGATGACATAATGCATAAAAACATTGAATAAAATGTCCAGGTAGGCATTTTATAATCTTATAAAAGGTCCTCTCCCAATTTAATGGAAAGCCATTAATAATTGCTCTGTGGGAGTCTGACTTTTTAAATTGGTATCCAGTTTTGCATCTGCAGTCCTGGGTAATCTACCCTATTTTGATTCCATTGATGTAAGGCAGTCTTCCTATTTGAATTTCAACTATTAAGGGAAGGCTGTCTCTCTAGAAAATAAAATTCCCCTTCACAAGCCATTATGATTTAAAATGCTTAACTAGCATTATTTTATCAATGCTGTATCCCTTGGAGCATGTAAAAAAAGACTAGGAAGTCCTAACATACAGGACATATTCATTCTTCTGTATCTGTGCTCTCAGCTGAAGGAGTTTCTTTTCTTGAAAATTCCCTTTTGAGTACTGTTTAAAAAATCAGTATATGAGCATGTATACATTTTCAAAAGCAGAATTACAGATTGTTTCACATGCTGCACACAAACTCTTCATTAATATTTTAGCCATTTTATAGCTATTTCAGCATCAGTGCTTGTCCTAAAAGTGGACTGTTTCATTCATGCAACATTTGGTATTTTTAAATCTCTTCTTCACAAGATATTAATGTCCTTTTTAATAAGAAATAGTCTTCTCTCCATGAATCTCAAAGCTCTTTATGAGTACTCAGTAACTTGGTTATAGCAGGATTATGTAATCACTAACACTGATATTTTGAGAGCCTAAAATAACTGGCTTGGAAATAATGCTTGTGGTTTTGGTTTTTTTATCTACTCATGTTGCATGCAATGCCTTCAGTCAGTATTACCTGTTAACAATTGCAGGCACTTTATTGTCTGATTACTTTGATTCTACAAAGATGCCAGTGCAGAGTGGGTTAGTCCAGCTGTATTTTCCTGCATACCTGAGCTGCCTTGGGTCTCTGTGTGCTGCATTTGCACAGTGTGGTATAAACAGGCTTTAATTAGTTGTCTTTCTAGAATGCACATCAAAGTTTAATTATTTAGCCAACCATTTTCAGGTGCACTGAAATTAGGGATGTAGGTGGAATTGTATCTTTCATTGCTAAAATGTTGCAGGAAATATCTGCCTCCTAGCTGAAACTGAAGGAGACATAGAAGTCAGGGCACATTATGTGGGATACCAGCTGGGTAGGATAAAAGCAAGCTGTCTTTTGCAGCTGCGTGTAGGAGTCCCAGCCAAAAAGAAAATATTCCCTTTCACATGTCCATTAAAAAAGTAGTAATTGTTCAGAGCTTTTCTATGAGAATGATGCTGGACCAAATTCAACTCAACTATAAGAAGTCTCCACTTCCACGGGAAGCTGTGCTTGGCCCAGGGGCCCTATTCATGGGAATACTGTCCCTCTTTTACAAGTACCGAGCAAATCGAGTCCCGGAGATGGTGTCAATACAGTTGGAGGACAAGTAAACCACTGTATTGATTTTGACATAAATCCAAAGTAATATCTCTCTGCTGTTAACAGAAACCTTATAGCCTGGAGGAGAACTCATTGAAATAGTGGCTTAGGAAAAGCAGGCACCTAAATTAGGGGAAGTCTGATTGCAGTATTGGCTCAGTTTGGTTATCCACAGAAGTAAATCCTACTAAAAGTTTGGTATAAATTATTTTATTGTTTAATATAGGAATAGAGGGAATGTATATTTCTTAAGATGCCATTGGTGTATACTTCTCTCCCTATATCCTATTCATCGATCATCTGCACATATGTTGTTCCACAGCTGTGTCTTACCAGGTTTGAAACTGCAGGGCTGGTCGGTGGGTGGATTGTTCCATTTGAATGGGAGTACCTGCTGTGTTCTTGGAATGGCTCTTCTACTAGTTTCAGTAGGGTTATTTTTCCCAGCATCTAAAAAGAAATTACCTGGACCATGTTCTAGGAGAGTAGTCTTTCTGAAAAATGTTTGGTGATACGATCTCCTTTGGCTATTGGAATGATGTTGACAGGTTCTCAACTTGTATGCATTTGTGTGTGCCTTTGAGCCATTGGTCTCCAGAATGGACTTGATAATCTCCCACTGTTCATGATTGTCTCTGTGAATCAACAATATACAGGAATTGGATTGTATGCTGTGGGATCTAATTCATTATGTGTGTGATTACTTCTACTGGTGGCTTAATATCTTTCTTTCTTTTTTTTTTTTTTTCCATCCTTGATACAGAGATATTTTCATTGAGTCCTCAAGAGACATTTTGTCACTTTAATATTTAATAAAAATTTGTGTTATGTCCACCAGGGTGCAGTCTTTCCCAAAAAAAAAAAAAAGCTATGGCGGTCAGTAAGTGTTCACTATACCACCTATTCCTTGGAAACCAATTGAATTTATTTGTCTATCTTATAAGATCATGCTATCCACTTCAGGAAAAATGGAGGAAAAAAGTTAGATATATGTATTAAAATTGTAAATATCCTGAATAGCTATGAAATGGTAGTTCATTTTATAAATTATTTATGGGAGCAAATGCAGCAGATTTTGTTGTGTTTGTGGCTTTTTTGTTTTGTTTTTAATGAGGCTCAGTAGCTGTAGTCAGGAAATGAAGATGTGAATATTTAATTTTTTTAAAAATTGAAGGCCATGACTGCTGCTTCTGGTACCATCTACATTAGTTAAAGCAACTCCTTTCAAGTTGAAGGAACAAGCTTTCCCAATCTGGCAGGAGGAGGATTAAGTAATTTTTACTGTGGGAGACAGAATACGTGCAAAGCTCTAGAAAACTTCATTTGATTTTATTTTTTCCCCATCTCTGTCATCCCAGGACTGGCAAAGATGAGTAGCACTCTCTGACCCAGCAGAAGTAGTGGGCAGAGCAGGAGGCTGCTGCTGAAGCCAGAGGGCTCTGTGTATGCGGCAGCCACAGGCTGGTTTCCACATGACTTACTGGCTTTTCAAACCAAGGAGCAAAATGCCCTGCACTAAAGCAGCATCTGTTTAACATCTTGTGTCACTGACATAAGGAAAAGACTGGCTCAAAATCTTATGCCATGCTGCAACAAGAAGAGGTTGCTATGGCATTTCAGAATCTAATGTTTACATTGCAGCAGACTGGCCTGAATTCAGCATTTACCTTGCTTGGAGCAGGGGCACCTTGGGGTCCCTTCCCACAGGGTTCTGTGACTTGGCTTCTTGTGATTACCCACCCTTTGTATCTTATGTTATGTATCTTATTAACTGTTGCCTATTGTATTTCTTTGTTTCTCTGTGTTGTGCAAATTTAAGCATTCTGATAGCAGTATGTACTCATGGTAGTGCTACACAGTAATCTTTATGCTCAGGCCAAGTGAAAAGGTAATGGAATTCCAAAGTTTCAATCCTTCCTCATCCCCAGTTCATTCAGAGTCAACAGGAAAGAATTTGCAGAGGGGCAGAGTAGTAAAACTTGTGTACGCGATTGAAAAGCTTGAAATAACAGTATTTTTTTTCCCTCTTGTTTCAGGTTATGCATTAGATCCCTCTGTAGATAACCCTGAAGCTGCCACCAAATATATTGGTTCTGTAGAAGAAGCTGAAAAAAATCAAGGTAATTAATTCAGAATCCTGTATAAATTACTTGCATCTCTTAACTATTTTCATTTCTTCTTTACTTAGAAATGGAATAGGTATTAGCAAAGGAAGGTATTATGGGAGACTTACCCATGTCTAAAAACAGAATAAAGAAAGAGATGTGTTGCAATTTTAATGTAGAGGGGGAGAGAGATATTGGAGTGTTTTGTTTCCTCGAAGTAGCAAATGTTTCAGGCTGTCACGAAAAACTTCAAAATAGGATTTTCAATGTGCCATTGCATGAATACAATTTATCTGTACAATTTGAAACAGCTTTTTGGTCTTCTTAAATTCTGTCTTAGCTAACGTTGTCATGTGTCTGCATTAGGATACCTGTATGTTGAGCTAATCACCATAATTGCTCCTCAGGAGCACTCTGATCACTCTGTGTGCAACCTCTGGCACTCCTTTTGGGAGCTGTATGTTATCTCTGCTTAGCAGAGTTAAGCTCTTTGGGTTATTTGGAAAAGAAAAACCACTGGAAGGTTGCCAAATGGTAACAGCGTGGCGTGCCACTGGGAGGATTGACTACCAGAGGCATGGGGTTTGCAATTAATGCTTTGATACGAGATATTTAATACTCATTGGAGTATTTGCATTGGAAAACTGTACCTGTATAAACTTCATGGTTATCCTTTCCCTTGCATGTTTTTTTCAAACATCCTATTCACATGGGTATACAAAAGATCTTTATTTCTGTGTCCTCTTCCTCGGGATATATCCAAGCTTATTTCTCTCTTTCCTTCCAAAGAAGGAAATTACTAAGATTAAACCATAAAAAAAAAAAAAAAATCAAAAAAACCCTGTTTGTAACAGAATTTCATACTTCATTTTAAGAAAACCCTTGATTAATGTGCAGGTCCTTCTAATCACTATTTAACTTTTTACATTGTCTATTTCCCTCTTGCATGTGGAAAGCTTCCTTTGTCTCTTTTTTTCACTAGATGGGTCTTGCTGCTGTAGAAAAGCATTGTTTGAAAATTGAACTTAATTGTGTATACAAGCTTGAAAAACTCAAAAGATGTTAAAATAATTACCTACTTTTTTTTTCCCTCCCATATCTATATTATATAGTGGATTTGACACATGAAATTGTGAGAGTACAATATTTGTGAAAAGCTGGTATTTCTATGAAATAACGAGATAGTGGTTGGAGAGAGATCACTCTGTCAATAGTGACAGACTTTTTAATAGGGCCTGTAGCAATAGGACAAGGGTAATGATTTTAAGCTAAGAGGATAGATTCAGACTAAGTTATAAGCAGGAAAATTTTTACAATGTGGTTGATGAAATACTAGAACAAGTTGCCCAGACAAGTAGTGGGTGCTCCATCCCTTGAAACATCCAAGCTCAGGTTGGACAGGGCTCTGAGCAACCTGATCTAGTTGAAGATGTTGCTGCTCATTGCAAAGTGGTTGGAGTATGTGACTTTTAAAGGTCACTTTTAACCCAAACTAGTCTATAATTCTTTGAGTTTTTTACTAAATTAAAATACACTGTTGTGGTTGGGGTTTTAGGAGACTTGTCTTATTTTTGGTTTGGGGCAAGTTTTTTTTGAAACTGAGAGGAGTTAGAGAGATCAGAAGCCAAGACGACTCTACTTTCCAGAACTACACTACTTAAAGTATGAAAATTGATGTATTCATACTGTCTGCAGACTTACTGTTAAAAAATCATGGATACATGCATGGTTAAATACTCTAACAAGCAAAGATAGACAGTTAAAGTGGTTCCTCTGTTACTGTGCATAGTTAGAAGTGTTCATAGCTGGAAAAGTGAGCAACACTTTGGCCAATTTTGCTTAAATAATTCTTCTATGTTGTTTTTTATACTGAAAGGGGTGGTGGTGGCTTTTTCTTTTGAACTGACTATGGTGTGACCTCTGATGTTGTATTCTGTGTTAGCAGTTAGTCAGTGTATTGTTTCCTTTTTCAGGTTTAACAGTGTTTGAAACAGGACAGAGGAAAATTGAAAAAAGGAAAAAATTCAAGGAGAATGATGCATCTAATATTGATGGTTTTCTGGGACCATGGGCGAAGTATGTTGATGAAAAAGAAGTAGCCAAACCATCAGAAGTAAGTACTGCTTTAACAAAATGGATACAGATTGTTAATACATGGCATCTCAACAGAGATCCAGCTGCACTAGTGCTTGTCCGAGCAGAAGGTCCATGCTATGATTTGGGCTAATAGAAACATTTTGGGTGGTATGTCCAAATAGGATGTTCCAAATATTCTGCATTCAATTATTTGGAACACTTTTTGGAAATAAAATTAATTCAGTCTGTGTGTGGAGTCTATTAAAAGAAGAAGCTTGAGAAAAAAAAATGAAATTAAAACTTCTTTGAAAAAAAATGGCAAATGGAAACCCCCAATATCACACACACAAATATACACACCCTGAACCATCCCACCCACAGATATCCTTCTTGTCCAGTCAGTGCTTAGCTTTAGTCTATGAATAAAAAGATAATAGTTATTTTCAGTGTACGTAGCTTTCCAAGCTTTTACTGTTTTGATAAGTGTATTCTCTTTATTGATGCTTAGAATGATTTCTAATCTCGTTTAACAAATAAATGTGTTCTTAAAAGTGAGTAAATGGTAGTATAGTTCTTGATTTTGTTATGTGACTCTGAATGCTGACTTTTAAGAGATCGTGTTTTATTTTTTCCAGGAAGAGCAGAAGGAGTTGGATGAAATAACAGCTAAGAGGCAGAAGAGAGGAAAACTAGAAGATGATAAACCTGGCGAGGAGAAGACTATATTACATGGTAATGGCATCTTCCTGGCTATTCTCATTTTCTAGCTCGCTGTGTTTTCTTGCCTGCTGTGTTAATTAGTAAGGATGGCAGACAGCCTCAGCAAAGTTGCTGAGGCACCTTGATGTTTCTGTATTGGAGATAACAGCACTCATAGGCATAAGCATAAAGGACAGTGAAAGAGATAAACTTGGACTAATTCCACTTTGTACTGTGAAGAGCAGTATGGAAATGTTGTTTTTCAGGGTACTGGTTTTATTTATTTATTTTTAATGTTACTAGATGCACATATCCCTTTCCTGTTTCACAGAGCAAACATATTGAAGTTATGAGTTTGGCTTAGTTTCAGCTTCAGGATTACTGTAATTTTATGTGTCAGTATTTTCATCAGCAGGTAGTGCTGTGAGTTATGGTTTATGAACAATTTAGAAAATCACTTGGACTTTACACTTCCTCAATTTGTAATGTAAATGTTCTTGCCATCATACTATGAATAACTGTGTATCAATTAATTACCCTACGGAAGCCTGTAGTATGTGGCACCAGCAAAGAAAATGGTTTGGTAAGTCAGTAAAATTCAGTAATTTTTTAAAACTGTTGCTTCAGCTGTGTGCATACAAAACAGCCCTGTGTTACACTGCTTGGTGCAGATAGCTTGGTAAACAGGGTCTCTCTTTGTGAGTTTGCACAGCCAGGCCCACACACACAAGCTGTGAGCATCCTTTCTAATGTGCCTTGAGGAAGAAGTGGTGCCTGTGAGATAAGAGTTGCTGACATTAGTACTCTGTTCTGTTTACGTGTAGTAGATCATGACAGTATTTATTGAATAGCAGTGAGTATAACAAACATGAAACTTTAGCCATTGAGTGCCCTATGAACTAATTAATTTATATCCATATTTTTATGCTCTTACCTGGAATTTCACAGTGAAAGAGTTTGCCGTATAAACTGTGATCTTCTCACACACAAATGTTCCAGAAATACATTTTGAAGATGTGTGTAAGTGTGGATACTGTGCAAGAGCACAACCAAAACTGCTGTAACAACATTCCAGAAACTGAGAAATGAATTTAATCATTGCATAGTTTATTGTCATGGCTACCTAACATGTGTCTACTCTGAAATAATCCATTTTCATGCACAATGCATCCCTGTGTTTCTGACTGTCCAGTCACTTCTTAAATCTAGTTAAAGAGCAGCTGTTGGCTGCTGCTGACCAATATTGGTCCCTACTGGCCAAATGAATCCTTTCTTCCTTGATTTGTAATTCTGTTGACATGACTGACACAGCACAGAGCTGGCCAGAATGTGAGTTGCAAGCAAATGTCAGGGTTAGAGTTGCACGTTTTAATCTATGTAGAGTTAGTCTAAGCAAAGTCTTTTTGGTCAGGGGAACTCTCTTGCTGTTTGATGAGTAAGATGTATAGGAGAAAGATTGTCTTAATGTTTGGATTGTCAAATTCCAGGCAGGCTTTGCTGAAATGACTTAGTTTGAGTTTAACTGATGTCAAATAAGATTCCACATCTGTATCCTATGAAGTTGATTTTTCTTATACTCCCTCTCTCACCTCTCCCTCTACAGCAGAGCAGCTCTGTTGAGAAAAACTGTAATTGTGTGAGTTGTAGAGCCTTTCAAAGATTATAACTTCTTAAAATATGGATTCTCACAATTCTGTGTTTACCTTTTCAGTTAAAGAAATGTATGACTATCAGGGGAGATCTTACCTCCATGTCCCTCAAGATGTTGGAGTTAATCTTCGTTCTACAGTACCACCTGAGAAGTGCTATCTTCCAAAGAAACAAATCCATGTGTGGTCTGGGCATACAAAGGTAGGAATGTTGGTGAGCATACAGCATAACAGCCCATTTAATTTTTGGTCTGCAGCTAGTAGTTTCTAGAAAACGGAAGAATCAATAGAAGGGAAGAGTATTTTCCTCTTTACCATACTCTGCATGTAATTGGTTGCATTACATTCTCACACAAGGTTTACCTGCTCAGTTGCAGTTGTCTGGCTGCATATACTTTTCTATTAACACAGTGACTTCCTGACCTACCTTTAAGGGAAAAGTATTATTCAGTAACTTCTGCAGGATTTGAAATTATTTCCTAAACTACCATGTGAATAACAGTAAGGCTAATTCTAGAGATTCCTAGGAATGTTTGGAGGTTGAGGGGTTTTTGTAGTAAAGGTACTTAAAGGCTGTTTCATATCAAACTTTGGAAAAGTTACATAGGTTTTGTGATTGTGGTGCATCAATATTACAGGTTTCCCTAATACAGCTGATACCTTTGACATGTGTGTCTTGGTAAGAGTTTTCTTTGATGCTGCTTAACATCTGCAGTTCCTTTTTGTGTCAGATACCAAAACTATATACACACTTCTGGTCTTAAAAAAGTGTTTCACTGTTCAGGATAGCATATACTCAATTTGCCCTTTCTTTTGTCACTAATTTTAAGTATTGCTTGAGGAGGGAATATGCTGCACTGCAATGGACAACACCTTAATAATATTTGAAAGATGGAAGAAAGGAGGACACGGGGAATGTTTTTAGCTTTTACCCTTTTTTTAGTTGAGTCACATCTCTGAGCTCTTCTTTAATGATTGCTGCATCAACGAGCTTATAGCTACAACTATCAGGGCTTTCCAGAATGACATCTCCTCCCCAAAGCTCTAGTCACTCCTCTGCCTATTATCCTATTTCAGCAGACTGATGTGTAAAATAGCTTTTTCCTTCAAACAAGATGAATAATGATATCGATGAGAGAGGCAAAAGAAAAGTGGGCTGACAAATTTAGAAAAGCTGAGGGATATAAGTAGACAATAATAGGGAGGATAAAATACCCAGCTCCAACCAGAGGTGGGAGGGAGGAACTCGATGGCATATGACTAGAGTAATTGACACAAAATGGAAGGGAGGGACATTAAAACCATGAGTACTTGGGGGTTCTTTGGACCTCCCAGAAAGGAGTACCTGAAATACAGACAGCTGTGAAGATGCTGTGCTCAGGAAATCTGAGCTCGGTGGGCAGATATATGTAAGAAAGTGAGCTGCCCAAAACTTTTTTTTTTTTTTTAAATTCCTCACCTTTTTTTTTTTTTTTTTTAATTCCTCACCTGCCCCATCTGGAAAGTCTTGTTGTACAGCGACAGTCCCTCAGCCCTTAGTTTGTATTTATTTGCTGTGTTTACCACAGTAATGGTGTGGATATTAAAGAAGGTTATATATACAGCTGTTAAAGTGAATCAATTTTTTTTCCAATAACAACTGTTCAGAATACTAAAAAATTTCTAAATGTTTTCTAAATGTAAAATTTTCTAATGTTTCTAAAATAAGATGTGGGCAGGTTATTTCCTTTCAAGATACAGTATCTGTATATTTTATGAAGGTAAGCTTTAGCTTTTTGCTTGGAAAAGAGGGCAAATAAACTGAGGAAACATCTAAATGATCCACTTACTGTTAACTTATGTTCTTATTTGCAGGGTGTCAGTGCAGTCAGATTGTTTCCTCTGTCTGGGCATATACTGTTGTCTTGCTCTATGGATTGCAAAATTAAGGTGAGTTGTTTTTCTCTTTTCTTGTATACGTTTTATACCATCCTGAAATACAGATAGTGCATTTTAGGAAACATAAACATTTGGTACTTCTACCAAATACCTTTTGTCTGTGTTGCTATTATTTTTCTCAGTTAATTTTTAAATTACAAATTCATTGGAACTAAGATAGAAACAGTACACAAGACTGAGGCTGTTAGAACAGTGTTAGTTGTTTATTAATAGCATTTAAAAGGTCACAAGTTTCTCACATTATTGCCTTTGTTGTTACATTAATTCATTGTCTTTGAAGCCTAGTTTTACGACTAACAATAGGTCTCTGGTGAAGTCTTTTACTGAAGCATTCGTGGTGTGAACTAATCTCACTTTAGTCCAGCATATAGCATCAGAAAGCTGATGTTTTGGGTTTTTTTTCAGTTGCAAAACCTTAAGACATTGAAGTTGGAATATGGTATGGGAGTTTTAGTTACTCTAAGGGGATTTTGCTAACAGGAAGGTGACAGAATTCTGGTGAATCTCTAGATAGATTGTGATAATCAGTATGTGGTATATGTTTGCAATTAATTTCTGTAGAAATGTTGCCATATATGCTTGCACTTGATTTCAGCATCATTATTGTTTAACAATTGACCTCCTTTCCCTCTGTCCTTTTTTTCGAAGCTATGGGAAGTATATGGTGATCGAAGATGTCTACGAACGTTTATTGGTAATAGTCTTTTTTTAAACTCATTTATGTCTAGAACAACTTCCTGGAAGAATAAGATATAGGTTAGCTTATTAACAGCTTATTATCATAGAGTGGACTTGTGTGCATCCAAGGCAATGGGTGTTTGGTATGATCTTGGCAGTAAGAATTGAAAAAGGTGCACATTTCATTAAGAACTCTGTCATTATACCAAGCAATTTAATGTTGATGTGTAACACCTTACAACCCTTAAAAGAAAACATTGTCTTCAATACTTTATGCAAGACTCCTTTTGAAAGGCAAAATTTTGACATTGAATTGTCCCATCTTCATGCTGAAAACAGCGACCCTCTCTATTTAACCAGTGGGAGCGTCTCATGATCTGATGATCCCACCCTAAATAGGTCATTCCATTTGTGCCAAGTTTTTAGTGCAAAAGCATGGGAAATCTTTTTTAGGTTCAGGTGCAGTCTTTGTTCATGTTACAGGTGCTTTTTAAAGCAGATAGCTGAGAGACAGAGAAATACAAACTTCTTAGCAGCCTTGAATGCAGAACAAAAGTAGCTGATTCTCCTATTGAAATAGGAGCATTTCTAGAGCAATGAGTGAATATATGTTGAGTAACAATGAAGAAGTCTTTTTTCACCTATTATTTCTGATGATAGCAGTGTGGCAAAGATGATGGCTCAAAAAGGTTCTCTCTCAATAGACTGCTCTTTTTGAACAGTGTGACTTTTTTTCTCAAAAGGTTCTTATTATCGACCAGATTTGCCTGCCATTTTGCTGTATTTCAATTATTGTGTCAATATTTTTAACTAAAAAGAACTGCCAGTCTGATGTGGTGGTCAGATGAAAGTACTGAGGCTGAGGGGTAGCAAGGTTAACATCAGATGAAAGCATTCCTAATTTCCTGATCTAATATTTCCCATATTTTGTACCTGTTTTCTAATTATAAATGTTTCTCCATTAAATGTCTTATGTAGTGTTTGTCTCTCCTCTTTTTCATTAGATGTTGCCATTTATTAGAGTGTTTTAAATTTCCTCTGAAGTTCTGCTTGTGTATCAGTTTATGATGGGTGGTTCTGTGCAATGTTTTTGTTTCTCTCTCCAATGTCATAGAGGTGTAAGGGTGTTAAGGGGTTTTATTCTCATCATTCTTCAGGAGTTACCTTTTCTTTCTCACTTGAATTATTCTTTACTAGTTCTCATGAAGAATTTCAGTAAGTGATTTTCTTCTTCTCTTTGCATTGTTAGAGCATTTAACTCATGTAATATGGGTTGGGGTTTTTTTAAAAACCCAACACATTAATTCTAAGTATGAATGGATGAAAGTTTACCATGGCATTTTTTCTATTTTGTAGGACACAGTAAAGCTGTTCGAGACATCTGTTTTAACAATGCAGGCACTCAGTTCCTTAGTGCTGCATATGACCGCTATCTAAAACTCTGGGACACTGAAACAGGTAGGCTTGTGTTTGTAGGTGCTGTTATTTGGCACTATTTTTAAGTAATAGTGGCTATAAAGATATCTTATCATTCAGGTTGTTTCCAGTTGTCCTTCATATTGCCTTGTAGTTCACTGTTTAGGCTTTCATTACAGGGTAATTAGTCTGTTTTCCCTTATATGTTTTGTTGTTACCTGTAATGGTGCAATTGACACTACCTGTATTTCATATACATTTTTATTTGAGAAGTTGGATAGTTATTTGTAATGCTAGAACAATTTTTCAGCAAAAAGACATCTTACCAAATCATTTAATTGCATGCTTACATTTACAGCCATAAAATAGGTCTTTATACCTAAATATGGTTAATTTAGAAAAATTATCTCACTTGGTCTTTTGCTTAACCCAAACTTGAAGAGCACTCCATTAAGAAAAGGTGGTCATAACTGAGCTGCTGATATAGAGAGTTGAAGGGTAGGTGTGATGCTCTCATGCCTGGGAGATAATCTGCAACATTCTGATACAAATAGTTTGTTAAGTTTAAAAAAATACAGGATAGATTTTGTCAGTGTTCTTTTAAACCTGGGTCTCTTCCTAAGACAGCACGTTCCCATGTTTGAAAAAGATGTTAGCTTTCTGGGTTAGCAGTTCCACTAGTCTTACACAGGTGATAGCCAGAAAGGTGTCTGTCAAATTCTCCAGTCTTGAGTCTGAACTGAGTTGTTTAGACAGAGCTTTTGGATTAACATGGCTCCCACAAGTTATGGGTAACCTGTGATCAGGGTATTTGTGGCTGAAGCTAAGAGAGGAGGTCAGGGCTTTATTTTGCAGTTGCATTACTGTTACCCTTTTCTAAGGTTAGTCTTGAGTTCTTGCCCAAGTTTGTTATGTCCTGGTGAGAAGACCTCTTATCCTAAGGAGGTGATGTTTTGCAAAGACAGTGGTCAGCTTGTGATGTCCTGAACCATTCCTTATGTTCTTGATCTGTCCTGGTGACATACAGGGTACTGAACACTTGTGTTGTTTGGAAAGCTGTAGCAAACTTACAGAACAGTTGGTATGTGTGCATATTTATGCAGGTGCATGCAAACAAGTGTGAAAGAAGGTCTAATCAAAGAGCAGGGTGAATTCTACCCTCTAATTCTCTCAAGGACTTTAAAGGAAGTATTGTCTGCTCTTAGTAAAGTGCTTTTTTACAATATCTGCAAACAACCAATCAGCCCCTAGTGCTTCCAACCTGATACACTATGAATGAGTTTTCTGTTGCAGGGCAATGTATTTCAAGATTCACCAACAGGAAGGTTCCTTATTGTGTCAAGTTCAATCCTGATGAAGATAAACAAAATCTCTTTGTTGCAGGAATGTCAGATAAGAAAATTGTGCAGGTATGTCTACTCAATATTTATTTCTCTAAAATACTGGTATTTAGTAAAAAACAGGTTCTTATTCTGACTCTTTTAATTGTAGTGGGATATTCGAAGTGGTGAGATTGTGCAGGAATACGATAGGCATTTGGGAGCTGTCAACACCATTGTGTTTGTGGATGAAAATAGAAGGTTTGTGAGTACATCTGATGACAAGAGTTTAAGAGTCTGGGAATGGTAAGTTTAAAATTTTGAATTTTACCTCAAAGTATATTGTGAGCAAACTGAGAAGGGAGTTTATTTTTAAAATGTGCATAGCACATAGGCCACTGCAGTGTACTGAGTTCTAGCTAGCTCAGGAAAAGCTTTAAAACCCTATTCTGACTTAATGCTTGAGACACTTCATAGATTCCTCTTCCCCAAAGAAAACATAAGACAGCCCTATCAGCCTGAAGCACACTGCACTCTATTAGTGGTCTCTGCTCTCTCCCCTTTTCCCAAGGGTGTATTAGTCTTTAAATTAACCTCTTAAAGAAATGTCTGCTCTATTGCAATTGGTGTGTGTTGGTTTTGAATGCTTTGAAATGGGATGTCCATAGTATTATATAATACTTGGCCCATGCTCGAAGTAACTAGTTCTGTGTAGCTTTATTCTGGTTTTCTGTTAGTCTGGCTTTTGGCAATCATTGATACACATAGTATGAATACAACAGATAACAGAAAAGGGAGAGTCTGTCCAAGAAAAAAGAATACAAAATATTTTAAATGGCTTCCAGTTTTTAACATTTAACCTGTGGAGAAAACAAATCATTCCTATCTGAAATGTTTTTTGCAAGGTTCTAGGTGCTAGGATCTTGAACTTTAGATTTTTAAGGTTGCTGTAGCATTTGACATTTCTTTTTGAAATAATCAGTCCCATATCTTGAGGTATTCATTTCCTTTTGGTGTTCACACATGCAAAGCTGATGCATAATACAGACACTAGTTTGACAGCTCTGTGACTAATCAGTTCCTTCCTAGCTGCCTTTTTTTTCTTTTTCTTTTTTCTTTTTTTTTTTTCCTGTAGCCCAGACAAGAGACTCCAATCTGTGGTATTGGAATGTTACCCAAGCAGCCAACTAAACCCTCAGCTTGTCTGTGTTCAGCTGCTATCATTGCCAGTAGCAGTGGGAATGACCAAAGTCTGGGAACCCAGGCTTAGGCTAGACATAAAATGCTGTCACCATATGCCACTCCAAGAAAGCCTCTGTTCAGTACTTCATAAGTAGACCCATGCAGTTATTGAGCTCCTTAAAGAAAAATCTTTACAATAGCATGTCTGCTAAGGAATGTCTCCTCTCTGGTGAGTGGGAGGATGATCTCGCTTGCACAAATCTGTTATTTCCCTGAGATTGGATTGCCCTTGTTTTATGAGCTTTGTGTGATGGCTGAAATAAATAGTCAAGTGGGTGGATTTAGTGAGTCTGTGGGGAAAAGCAGGAAAGGCAAAAAGGTTCTGGCATGGGAACATCGCAACCTGATTGTTCCAGTAGCAGAAGTTCTTTCCTTCTGAAGAAAAAATATGTAATAGCTGCTTGTACGCTGAAGAAAGAGCTCCCTTGTTGAAATGATAGGGAACTTGACTCTAGGCAATATTATGTAATACAGTTGTTGGGAAATTCTTTGTTTTGTAAAGAGCAAATGTAATGCCATCTTCCTGGGCAAGACTTGAAAACCTTTCCCCACAACCTGCCATGATAGATGTTAATTGGTCTGTAAGCATATTTCTATAATTTCAAGATCCAGATTTTTAAAATACCTTAAAACTAAGTTAATACGTTCATTATGGAAGATTTTGGAGCTCAGAGACTTCCATGGCAAATTATTTCTCAAATCTTTTTTTCCTAAATTGATAAAAAAAATTATTTGCTACTTAGCAGTGATTTGGTTACTGCACCTTTTGGCACTTTTCTTCATATGCTCTTCAACACAATGTTTCTTCAGTATCCTACAGAAACAAAGTGGAAGTAATTATGACCTGAGAATGGCCTTAAAAACAGTAATTAAAAGTTGGTCTAATTGCTTAGTAACAATTGTCTAGAGGAATTTTGTAGTGTGTTTTGTAAACACTTTGACTTGGCCAGAGCTGGTAATGGGATGGCATGGCTGACTTCATCACAGCGAGGAACTCCTGAGAACTTAAATCTCCTTTCCCCAAGAATTCATCTCATGCACAGAGTTCACTGGGCTGTACATAGAATTGCAGATGCTTGGTTGCTGAAAGTTCAGACTTCAAGTATATCACAGACTCTTGTAGATTACATGGTTTATATAGGAATATTAATGGGAGTACTTGAAAAATTGTCTGCTTTTGCATTTCATGTGATGGGGATATTAAAGTTGACTTGGGTATCATATTCTGTGTTCTTTCTTCTAGAAATGTGAAATGTTACTTTGTCTTTGCTTTGTCTTTTTTTTCACTGCTGACCCAAGCATCTGATCCTGCTTGGGTAAGCAGTGAAATGAATTGGGCTTTTAACTTTGGAGGCTGTTACTTCTTTTTACCTCCAAGTCAGCCAGCAAAGCAAGAACTGTGCAGTGGTAATTTAGCTATTATGCTGACAGGCTTGGGAGGCTTTTCATCTCTGTAAAGCTGTGCCCTTCAGTGGGCCTTTTTGCCTGTGGTTCCTGGTGTAGTCTCCTGAGAGACCCCTTCATGATGTGTAGGTCCCAAAATTAGATTGGGTTGAACTGGGGGCTTGGGTTGGCTTTGGGTTTTTTCCTTCTTTCATTAAAATGATTTTTCTTTCTCTTGCCTGGGGAAGAAGTTATATCAGAACCTCAGTATAACGCTTCTAAATCTTGGCTAGCAGGTATCGCTTCTGGCATTTAAAACTTTTCAGCCTTTGAAATGCTATGGAGTGACGAAAGGACTTTGAAATATTTAAATTTTTAAAATTTATCACCAAAAAAATTATATATCACATGAGTTTTGAGGCTGGGTAACCCTGATAGCATCTGTGTAGCATCTCATTCTTTTAAGGTTTTTTTAAGAGAGCAGGCTGACATTACTTATTTAGCAAATTGACTGAAAGCAAATGTGAAACACAAATGCATCTCTTTATTCTGCCTAATAGTTTAATGCAGCATATCCTGCTGCTGTCCTAAGTGTGCCTGGTAGGTATCAACATGAAGCAGAGCTATTGTGAATAAATTCTAGTAGATGAGACAGCCTTCATTTGTAAAAGGAGAAGGCGGCAGAACAACCTGTGCTGCATTTAAATTTCTGACTGTAGTGCAATTCAGTATTGGAGAGGCATCTCTTGTGATGAGACTTTAACAGGGCTTTTTGGTGGGATTGGTTTCACCTGGCAGTGAGGGCTCGAGAAGATTGTTGGTGTGCAGGAGTGTTGGGTGCTGGGAGCAGATCAGGGCCTGGCCTTGCTGCAGCAATAACCTTTTGTGTCCTGTTGCAAATGGAGCTAGAAACTGGTTGGGTAGGATGTGGCACAGGGGTTACACTTCCTGTGCTGTTGTGTTGATTTGCCTCAGAGATGATGAGGATTTTTTGTCACTTGTTTACAGATTTTCTGCCCAACAGCAGTCTTAGTCTGCCTGTTTGGAAGCTGGTTATCCCTGACCTAAAGCACATGCTTTTATCCATAGAGTGTATTAAGTGGGTTGCCCTTCTTATTCTGAGGAATAAATTATTTTAACATTTAACTCACAGGAGCATTTGTGTCACTTCCTGACAACAGCTCAGCTTCCCACCCTGCTGCCCCTGTGTATGTTGTTAACTCAAGATGATGAGAAATAACTTCCTCCCCAATAAAGCAGGATGGTAATTACCTTGCTAATGTTGACTGTATTGCCATCCAACAAGGCTCAGGCAGCTGGGACGAAGCAGCCACCCATGCTCTCTGCTCTGAGAGTGTCCTAGCAGCCCTTCTGCTCTGTGAATTAGACAATGAAGTCATAAACATCCCCTTTGTATTAATTAATGTTGCTACAGAACATTTTGCATGTGTGTTCTGCAGAATACATTAATCAAATCTCTTTTCTGCTGGTGGTTTCTTTTGCTTAATGAGAAAGCCATGTGCATGCCTTCCTTTTCTTCCAGTGCAGGGTATTAGGAATACTGTGAATATGCACAAACCGTTAGTAATTCAATTTATATAGTCAAAACCAAATGGCAGTTCTGTAGAGTAAGGATTGGACTGTCCTTGTTTTTTCCTTAGGCCTTTGTACAGGACAGCGTGTTAAGGACATGCTCTGGCACAGTCGTGTATGCAGCTGAGCTGGGGAGCTCGGTGTTCAGTTCAGCTGTGAATATTTGGAATTGGTTGGCATCCCATTTGGGGAGATCAGGAGGAAAAGGGCATTATCAGAGAGATGAGAGATAAGAGAGAGAGAGAATCCTGGTTTTTTTTCTTTAAAGAAAGTTTTTTAAAAAACAAGATTTTTTTAAAAAGCAGAACAATTTGAGTTAAAACAAAACTCAAGTGAATAAGATACTCCAGTAGGATCCATGCATATGTCAGTATGTTCTTGCTATCTAAATAGGAACTTTGTAAGAGCTGCAGTTATACTAGAGGCAATAAAGGAACTTTGTGTTACAGTTTACTCTTAACAGTTAAAATTATGACTCTAATTTAGACTCTGGATCATTTGAGTGGGGTAATTCACACACTCTGAGGTTATGCTGTAGATGGCTCCACATCCGGAGCTCTCGGGTGGACATTCATAATATTTTTGAGCTTTTGCATATTCTTCCTTTGGATGCTGCCATACATTCTCCATGGTTCAGTCACCATGTAAATCCTCAGCTGAGTTGAGGCAGCTCTCTGGAACATCTCCATGTCTTCATAAAACACATACTTCTTCCTTTTTCAGGGACATTCCTGTAGACTTCAAGTACATAGCTGAGCCAAGTATGCATTCCATGCCAGCTGTGACTTTGTCTCCAAATGGTAAGTTAACACTTTACTGCCTTCTTAGACCTAATTTACATAGGCATGTCTTACTGATCATATTTCTGTGATGTTGCTGTGTTGCATCCTCCTTTCAGCCCAGTCTAACCCCCCTCCCCAGTCACTCTGTGCACTTATTCCAAGATTGGACTGGATCTTGTTTTGATTTAAAATTCTAAAGAACAAGTATGTCAAAATGAGGGTTTATATCAGGGTAATTGTATCAGTTTAAAATTGGGCCTTCATCCTGACAAAGCAAAAGGACTCTCCATATAGCTACCATGTGCTCTTTGCTGTGTTTAAAATATTAATAGAAACGGTGGTGGGAACTGACAATGGCAGCAAAGAGTTAATCAAGTTCAGCAGTCTTGTGGTGCCACTGTTAAAGCAGAAACTGATGTTGTACATGATCTGGTCCCCTTCTGTTCTGAATATAGTCCAAATAACTCTTGCATAAGATAAATCCCAATTATCTCAGTGTTTCTTTATGTTAATGTTCCACTGGTGTTTATTTTCTTCAATTAGCATCATGCTGAAGGAGGATAATTGTTTAGTACCTCAAGTAATCAGTGAAAATCCTTCCAATAGAACAAAATTCCTGTTATCTGTTTTGGCCAAATTTAAATAGCTTTAGTGTCACCATTATTACAGTGTTGCCAGATTTGCTGTTAGCAGTCCCATTATGCTGAGTAGAGGCTGATCAACTTGTACAGTTAATGTTACATTGTCACTGCACAAAACACTTCAAAGGCAGTGACAATATGCAGAGTTCAGGACAGAAGTCTCTGTTCTGGGTGTTCTGTAGCACATCATCTTCACTGAATTCTCAGGCAGGAGTTAATTCACTGCCAAGATGCAAAATGAGAAGGTTAAGATGAGAAAAGCCTCGATTTTTTTTTCTCTAAAATATCTTTATGAATTGCATTCCATTAAGGCAGAGAATACAAAATATTTCCAAAAATGTATTTTCAAACTTCTTTGTATAACTTAGACCTATTTTTCCCATAAAGAAAAGAGGGGGTGACTATCTTAGAGTACCCACAAAACAGGTGATTAAGTAGATTGCAGGCAGGTGGATTTTTTTCTCCCTCACTGAGTTACTTGATTATGTGCACAGTAAGATTACACAGTATCTTAAAACTTAGCAGGAAGTCAGTGGGGTTGATGCAGCACATTGCTGGAACAGCCAGAGCATTAGTGGAGTCCTGAGTGCATTTTGTAGGAATAGGCATCCCAAATCCTGTCAAACATAAGGTTTCAACTCTTGGCAGAACCAGGCAGAAGCAGTATCAACTGTTAGCCAGAGCCCTGCTACGTAATGAAAATCTGGAGTAAGATAGTGCAAGAAAAATTATAAAAGTCTCTAAAAACATCCCAGTTAGATGTTTCTGGTGGGTGTTAGATGTGTCTGGTGTGTTAGATGTTTCTGTTAGGGTGCTGCATCTGTTTCCTCAGATGCACCTGACACCATGTTTGTTTATTGCATTTATAGGGAAATGGTTGGCTTGCCAGTCGATGGATAACCAAATCTTGATTTTTGGAGCTCAGAATAGATTCAGATTAAACAAAAAGAAAATTTTTAAAGGTCACATGGTAGCTGGCTATGCTTGTCAAGTGGATTTCTCACCTGATATGAGGTAAGTTTTTGTGGGAATGAACTTCATCTTAAAACTTGCAGGTATACACACTAAATTTCTTTTTGAATCCCCTGCAACATTCATGAATCCACAGTCATCCTATTAGCTCAGCAATCAGACTGAGCTCCCTTGCCAAGCAGAACAGAAAGTTTACTCTTAGCATCTGATAGGACTAAGCACACATCTGACCACATCTGACTCCCATCTGTCTTTTTGCATGTGGTATGCAGTGCAGGGTCTATTCCCACAACGTGCACTTGTCTAGAGTATGTGGGGTTTGAACTCACCCCGGTTTCCCCAGTTCATAGGTCTGGTGTGGGTATCCTCATTTACTGTTCAGAGAACCATCTCTTTCTTTCTGTTGGCTTAGAAATATGCCCATATGTACATAAGATACCAGTTACTGTAAATCTGGGGAATAACCTCAGCAAACCTAGAGGAAAAAGCATCGATAATTTCAGAGAAACTTGTGGTGCTTTCTCTGAGGTTTCAGTACCACAGTGCAGGGTATAATCACACTGCTTAGCACATTTACCTGGCAGCTGATGAATCACCTTGTGCAGGACGTGTGTGCTCATAGAGCTCAGCATGGATGCTCATTCCTTGGTAGGTATGTTTGCAGGCTGTGTCAGATGGGAAGCTCCCTGGGGGAAGCTCTTTTCTGTTGCTCAGTTGCTACTTGTAATAGTATACAAGCAGTCTGCACACATGATACAACTTCCATTTTATCCCTGTTAATACAGCTATGTGATATCTGGAGATGCAGATGGGAAACTAAACATCTGGGACTGGAAGACAACAAAACTCTACAGCAGGTTAAAAGCACATGACAAAGTCTGTATCGGTGCCGTGTGGCATCCACACGAAACATCCAAAGTCATCACGTGCGGCTGGGATGGTCTGATTAAACTATGGGACTGAGGAGGATGCAAGTCCTGCAGACATCTGAGATTAGGGTGCATTCTGCTTTGAGGGTGGGGAGACATTTGTAACACTGCAGTTCTCAGCTCACTGTATATATGCACTAAACACCAGGAAATTTAGAAGACTCAGGTGAAAGGATATAGTTCTAAATATGGCATCTAGGAATGAGCAGCTAAGCTGAGATCATCTGAAGCATGCAAAATCATGTGCCAGTTTGTCTTGCCACTGGTTGTGCAAAGCACTCTTGTAAAATAAAATAATTTTAAGAAAAACTATTTTTGTGGTTCTGGCTGTCAGAGAATTAAAGGAGAAAACCAGCAATTGTGTAACTTCCTTCCTTAGAAGAAACCTTTGGTATCTACTGCAATAGAGTTGAAAAAGCACAAATCCACTTGCTGAGATTTGCTAATTCACAGTCGAAATGAAGAACTAATTGGAAGCTAGCAGTTGTCAAGTGAACTCTATTAACTGAAGATGCCATTCATAGTCTTAGTTTCTGTCTGTAGAATCATGAGGATCACTCACTTTCACCTTTGCAGTCTTCATTTTCAGTTTTCTTTGTAATGGTTGTGTGCAGTGTGTTTTTTTTTGTCTTCCCATATGCTATTTTGTTCCAATAAGCATGACATATTAAAAGAAAAAAGTGAATGTCTCTTGTTCTGTCTGGAATAGTTTGTATTATAAGCCCCCTGAAGGTTTTGACAATTTAATGTATATACATGTCACACTTTTTCTCTTTACAGAACTTATTTTTAATAAATCTTTTTATAAAAACTCTGCTTATCTTTATTCAATTTTTCTGTCTTGCAGTGTCCATATAAAATATTTCCTACTATTTGGTATTTTAATGTGCAGTTGTATCAGTGTTTAGATAAAGTCATTCTCTTGCAGTGTTCATTGAAAACTAAAGCAAGTTGGCAGCAGGAGAGAAAAAATTTCCTTTTGGCTCTGTCTGCTCTCTTTTTTGGGAACATAAAAATGCATGTAGCAAATTTTATCCCATTAATTACAGTTTTGAATTATTCTGTGTTGTTTACTGTAAATCCAATCACTGCTCATCCATTATAAAGGATGGCAAAGGAGTAATTGCCTTAACTGACAGCAGGGTAGAAGCTGAGGCAAAGAATCCCACGTAGTTGAGATGAAAGGAAATGGGTTGGTTTTTTTGTGGGGTTTGGGTTGTTTGACTGGTTGCAAGACAATTCTGGTCTTTCAAAGAGTGAGTTACACAAGTGAGGCCCTTGTCAGTGAACAGGAGGCTTAGGCATTTTTAGACCAACTCTCTAATGCTGAGCTCGAGTTATTCCACTGTCAGTCCATGCTGTTGTGTAACTGCACTGAGTTTACGTGTTCCTGGTTACTTTCCCATCCCAGTAGCCTTGTGTGCCTGAAAGACTCCACACAGTTTCCACAAACACCATCCTGCTGGTCACTGGGTATTGCCCAGCCTTGTTCCCAGGCAAGTACTGAAAGAGGAAACAGTAGAGCCTGGAGAGAGAGGAAGGAGCTGGTCCAGCACGTCCTGAGGAATGATCCTCGGAAGGGAGAGAAGAAGAGGCTGCTCCTACTTCTCTACTCTTCATGATGTGGGTGGGAAAGAGCTGCTGCTGTCCTGCAGAGGATGAATTGCTGATGTGCTTTTCACAGGTAAGGTTTGATTCCTGAGCTGGGAGTTGAGCTCTGCTGTGTGTTGTTTGCCAGGTGCTGCTCCAAGAGAAAGGGGGCTGGTTGGAACTGATTTTTTCCTTCAAATAAATTTCCCAAATGGATATGTGGCAGTGTGCCCTGACTGTTAACAGTTTCTATGAACAGGGGAATAGGGAGGAGAGGAGGAATAGAGCAGATAGAAAATCTGGAACACAGAAAATAGGAATACATACTGCCATTTACATCAGAAACACCTTTCCCAAATGCTTGAAACCATTTAAATCATAATACACAAAATTTTTGGCTTTGTTATTGGTACTGTGTTTTTCCATGTGTCACCTACCAGGCTGAACTTTGGATATATATGTGTGAAATAGTACATGCAAAATATAAAAATAAGTGTATAAACTCTTGTAGTAATATACAGGGTGTTGCCTTTGGTAGAAAAAAAATAAGAAATGTTTCAATCAATTCTGCTGGAGTTGATGAATTGGGATTAATGTTTGCAGCAAGCCCAGAATCACAACTGCCTTAGAAACTTTCAGATAAATCCTTTGTCCCTCACAGTTGGTGACCACATTAATCTTTTGTGGAATTCCTCACATCTGCATTGAAGCCTGCAGGGGGAATTTTCATGAGGATAATTCCCTCTTGTTGCAAACTGCAAAGCTCACGTAGTCAGCTGGTTTGCTGTGCACATGGATAGATGTGTGTGTGAGTGTGGTGCAGGTCCAAACTTGTCTTTCCAGCAGCTACCTGGGAAGAGATTTCTTTCTGGGCTAAGCAATTCAAATCACGTCCTTCTATTCCCAATTTCATGTTTCACCAGAAACTGGTCTGTTACAAGTGTTGGTCAGAGCAAGTGTAGTCTGAGACCTCTAGGCTGAACTTGGCCTGTGAGCAGACAGAAAATGCAGCATTGGGAAAAAAGGGAAGAGTGCATTTTGAGATCCCTGAATAATTTTCCTCTGGCAATAGTGGAGAATGCAGCATAGTGATTCAAGCTGAAAGGAGCATCTCGGGAGGGTGCCAAGTGTGTTGCACTGCCAGGAAGGAACACAGGCAAGCTGGGCTGCAGGGCTGCTGTTATCAGCATCATTCCTTTGTTCCCCTTGGTCATGCACCTGTAACTTTCAGAAATTCCACGCCAATACGTTGCTGCTTTTATTAATACCAATTGCTTCTACAGCAGAAGTTTACAGGTCAGTCAACCATCTCCATCATTCTTGGAGTTCTGTATGAGAAAACTGATAGTTCCTTTGACCTTTTGCCAGCTTTTTTGTGGACTTTTTTCATATGTGAAAGGGGGAAATAGCCCACATATCCTCGTGCCTCGCTGGTAAGGAGGCTGGCTGTCTTGAAGCAGATGGTCTTGGCATCTGTCTTGCTCAGAGTTTATAATTGTCCCCAGTAAGATGGGGCTGCTCAGTCTTTGCCCTCATTATGAAGAACAAACATCAAAATTACTGTACATCCAGAAAAGTCCAAGATTGTCTTGTAAAAAGCTGCTTTTTAGCAGCAGGCAGATGTTCACTGTGCCGTTTAACGCTGTGGTCTTTAACAGCTGATTTAAACAGGGAGCCTTGCAGCTATCACAGCCCAGCAACACGATGTACTTTCCTTCTTTCTACCAGCTGGTTATTACAAAATCCTGCTCCTGCTCACTAGGAAGACTCCATATGACAAGCAGCCTGCACGAGGGGGAACATGCGGAGAGTGGAGGAGGGAGGGGAATTGTGCTTGGAAGACTTTTATAAACAGTTGAACCTATACACCAGAAAAAAATCAGTTGCCAGGGAGGTTGTTCCTCTAGAGACTACTTAAGGGACTTGTTACTGTAGGTTGACTTCACTAGCATACACTCAAAATTCTAAGCCTCATATTTTGCAGTAAAATGTCTTTTCTGTTAGGCTTGCTGATAAGCAGAACAGACACCACGGCTGTCTTGCAGCACTCAAAGAAAACTGCTTGTGGCAGGGTTATGTTTACAGAAGCTGCTAGCAGAATTTAAAGCTTTCAGAAACAAATTGCAATAACTTTCAGCGGGCCATGGACCTGTAAATTCACCAGGCACTCTGGAAGTTTGTCCTCAGACCTGTTTGTAATCTTGTATGACAGAATATTTAAAATACGTTAAATGCGCTGAGCCTCCTTTTTCCCTGCTATGATTCACATCACTGGGGGGCTGCTCAAATTAAATGTTGCTGCATCGGTCAGTAGAGTAAGAGATTCTCATTGGGCCTTGGGGGGTTTTTTTTTGTTATTCTGAAAGATGTCAGGACTAACTGAGCCTGCTTTTCTGGTTTGAGAAAGGAAGACAGCACCACAAATCCTCTGGGGAGTCATTTCAGTAATAGGAACTTTATGGAGCTTCAAGACCGCTGACAGTTACCCAGACATAGTTCTGGGAGCTGCAAATCTTTCCCATTCTCCCAGCATAATTGCCCCACAGTTGGTGTCTTGCTCCTATTCCCCAGCTAAACTCTTTAACTGTGTAATAAGTCTTTATTTTTTTGGTGGAGTTTAAACTCTTGTGAAATGATATTAAGAGGGAAAAAAAAAAGAAAAATGCCCTATCCTAGAAGAGTTGTAACAATTTAATGTCTCACCTTAGCTTGCTCCAGGCTGATTTCCCCAAGCACTCTCAGGCCTCTGCCCAGGGGTGTTGTTCATATTTTTCTTTGGCATCCCAATACAGTCTTGATCCTTCAGCTCCTCCTCATGTACTCTGTCAAACATAATCCCTTCCAATATTCTTTGGAGATAAAAAGGGAACTCGAGACTCTGAAATCATTTGTCAGGTCAGACATCTACAGGATAAAGAAGGAGGGTCCATTCCCTGGAGTTTCCAGAACCACAGTGAATTTTGTCAAAAGAGCTTCCCTGCAGCAAGCTCCTTTCTGTGCCCTGGTGCTGATGCTTTGTGAGTACCTTGGGGCAGCAGAACAAGTGGGTTTTGTTTACTTTTTGTCATTATTCCTCCAATATTAAATGAGTGGAATAATTGTGGAATATTTGGATTCTGGTTTCTCCTGTTTCTTGGAGCATTTTTTCTTTCCTAAAGAAGAAGTTGGAAGTCATTTCAGGGCCTCTCCTGCCTGGCAAGTCAGTTTGAGAGGTCAGCAGGGGGTTGTCTGGTGTAGTCCCAGTGCCTGTGTCTTGGCTGCTCATGGCTGGCACCAATGGAGAGACACCAGTGAGGGACATGGGTCCTCCTAGGGCACAGCTGCTGCTGCTGCCTCAGAGGTCTGACACCAGTCAGCCACCTGTCCCCACCTGCCTGCAAGGGTAGTGGCACCCTGGGTGGTGGCTCCACTCTGGATATCTGCAGGTGGATGCAAGGGTGGGATTCACATTGTTTGCAATTGACTCAGAAATGGAATTTCAAATGTAGAGGGGGGAAATACCAGCTGAGACACTGAAGCACTTTCATTACTTGCAGAGGTTTTGTACTGTGTATACTACTGCACTTTCCTTCAGAAAAGTGCTTAAACTCTTAGATGTGTGTTGGTAATCCACCAAAAAGAGCAGGGATGTGGCACTGGTATTCACATTTGAGTCACCACTTCTAGGCAGGCCAAAGCAGGCTCCTGTTTTCCCTGTGTAAGGTGCTGCCTGTGGGGATAAGGGACGTAACACGGGCTGTCTCTGCAAAAGTCTCCTTCAGGAGACCAGGTAAGACTCTACATGGGGCAGGTCAAACTGCACTGAGAACAGGGACTTCTGTTTAAGGGAAGAGGCATTCATTACTGCAGGTGGTTCCCTTCAAGAGCCAAGCTAGCTCTGCAGATGCTGCCCCTGAAAGCCAGTGGAGGGGGACAGGTATAAATATGTCTCTGAATGTAGGTCAGCTCTGAACTTCCACTGCCACTGAAGCAGGTCTCTACTGACTGCAATTAAATGTCACATTGTGTTAACAAGCAGGAAAAAATAAAGAGTGATTTCCTACTGAATAACCCTGAGTATCCTTCCAAGGATAAGAGAGTGGCTAATGAAGCTCATGAAATCCAAGTTTTGTAATGAACCAGATGGTGTCAGCTGTTGAATAATTCACCAGAGAGAATGAGTGCCATTTCTTCAGGTGTGCTACTGGGTTATATGTCTTCTTGGCATCTGCCAAGAAAGGCCAGACATATGTTCCCTTTACACTTTCTTTGTTCTTTCACAGTTGAGAGGCACTCAAAGAATAACCCTTCACAAGTCACAGTGGGATCAAAGCCTGGGGCCAGAAGTGCATGCAATAAATGGCAGGTTTTGGAGTGCAGCAGGAGGTCAGACCTTTCTTTGGGCAAAATTTGGAACCTCCAAGGAAGCCACTGTGGCATTCAGAAAGGGCCCGGTTTTTCTGGAAGAGTGTGTTAGTGTTCTAACAAATTCCCCTCTGTGCTGCCATGGGCTCACCACAGAAAGCTCTTGTTGCAGTATCAGCTGTGATAGTTTGAGGGGATTCACAGCTGTTTCTGCTCTTCATCTTCACCAGGTCATGGGCAGCACCTCCAAGTTCTGATTCACAAATGTGTGTGATTTATAAACCACTGTGAGCCTGCCTGAAAGAGAAATGCCCTCACCCTCACAACAGGATTTGTGCAAGTAGAATTGCCCCTACCCCTGGGTCATCTCTGCAAGGATCCACTTTAGACTAAGCTAAACATCTCCTGGTGGAGTTGTCCAACTGATGCAATAATGGCTCCTCATAAGGAACAAGACCCGTCATTGTGTCTTTGTTAGCTGGGGCTGGCACTGGTTGTGGCCACCATGAATGACCTGAGGAGGGGCAGGGAGGAGGCTCCTGGGCTGGGTGCTCTGGAGAGCTGATGCACTGCCTGCAGGGAGTGTGGGGAGATGCCCAATGCACCTGGGGACAGCAGGCCAGGAGAATGGGGGGAGAGCAGGCCTGGGAAACACCTATAATGGTGATGCTGAGCAGATCTGGAGCTGAGTCTGACTTTCCTCCACAGCCATGCAGTTACCAGTTTCCAGGCTGTGGTTACAAGGGCAGAATGCCCTGTACACACTGGCTTTAATGGTGCTCTCTGTACTTAGCCCTTGAAGAAGGGGGAAGCTGTGGTGATTTCTGTGCAGGTGTGATCTGGGAAGAGTTGTGGAGTGCAGCACTGGCATGTGGTTACTGCATGGAGATGATCTCTGAGCAGGTCAGTGGCAATGGTGCCTCAGTATGGCAGTGGGTAGACACAGACCCACCCAACATCCCTCAGCACCAGCCTGGCCACTGCAGCAGTCAGCCAGCACTGACCTGTGGCCCTGGGCACGTAGCCCACAGCTCAGTCATTAGGAGACAGGAACTGAATTCATTTAGAGGTCTGTCCTTTAGGTAAAAGAGATCAATAATAGAGAAGGGGTAAGGGCATAAAGGCAAGAGCTCAGAAAGGAAGGCTGTAACTCTGCTCTAAGAGATGTGAAGTAGAAAGGCACAGAGAGTGCATTAAATAAGCACTGTTCATTTTCTCCTATAATATCACATAACTGCCTCCAGAATGATAAATGGCTTTTATCTTCCCTGTATTAGCGATAAGGTTTTCTTTAAAATTACCATAGTTATTGGAATCTTCTTTTGCCAAAGATGTATTTGCTGTAGCCTGAAGTGTTCCTGACACTCCCTGGCAATCCCAAGCAAGAGATTAGCTGAGGGTTTATTAAACTCCCTTACTAAGCAAAGAACCAGGATGGACCTCTACTCCAATTCTGTAATTTGCATATCACCACTTTTACTTCAGGGAAACAAATATGAAAGATGTGCATACCTTTTGAATTTTAACATTTGAGAGAGGTCATGTAATTTATTTTTTAACCTCTATCTGTTGGTTTCTTAAACAAATTTTAATAAACTGGTAGGCTACTTACTCTAAGACTAGTTAGGAGAAAAAAACTGTACAGTGCTAGAGCCCTGTATATATATTTATACTTTACTAATAAATCAGGACTTGCAGCTGGACTTTTGCCACCCCATTATTTGAAAAATGGGAGTTGAGCCATATTCTGCGGTGCAGTGAGCGTGGCCATTCCAACACACCAGATATTAGTTTAGGAAGCCCTGGCAACCTCTCACATTTTGATGAATCTCCTCGTGGCTCTGCATCATTAAACAACTTCAGTACTTAATGTATGAGGGTTGTAGCAAGGTTGGCTGTCAGAGAGAAGCATTTCTTAGTCATTTTTCAGAGGTTGTGGATCTCTTGGTTTGTGCATTACCTGGCTCAGGGATGGCAAGAGGTAGCTCAGCCCTGAGGAAAGTGTTTTGCCCAATGTCTTGGACATGGGGAATTCAGCGCATCTGCATCAAGTCATCTTGATTTTGATGCAGAGCTGAGGACAGGGTGGGCACCCTCAGTGCCCTGCTCAGGGTGTCTGCAAAGCCCTGGTCCCAGTGGGATGTGCAGGAGCAGAAACAGGAGCTACTTTTATAGAATCATAGAATATCTCAAGTTGGAAGGGACCCAGTAAGGATCATCAAGACCAACCCACTGCTCCTCACAGGACCTAAAACTAAACCAAGTTACTAAGAGAACCATCTAGAGATTCCCTGAGCTCTGACAGGCTTGGTGCCATGACCACCTCCCTGGGAAGCCTGTTCCAATGACTGACCACCTTCTGGGTGAAGAATCTGAACTTCCCCTGACACAGTTTCATTCAATTTTTTCATGCCCTGTCACTGGAGAGAGGAGATCAGCATCTCCCCTTCCACCACCTCCCTTGAGGAAGTTGTAGACTTGAAGAAGTCAGAAACCAAAAGCAGTTAAAAAGTCCCCATGCCAAAGATGTGAAAGTGGTGACATCTTGTATTTTAATGCAAAGTTTAATGTCAAAATTAATCTAAAGATAAGAAAAGAACCACCCTGCTATATATTTTTTAGCTCCCCCCATTCCTTAGCTCTTTGGGGAATGTCAAATGCTCCCAGGGGCACTGCAGACAACCCACGTTCCAGCCTGCTGAGCCCCAGCACAGCTGCAGTCCAGGGCGCCTGCCTGGGCCACCACCTCTGCCAGCATCAGTGCAGATCCAGGGTTTGGCTGCCTCGTGCCAGGGAGAGGCAAAGTGGTGAGCAGGTGGCAGGCATCCAGGCACAGCACTGGAAAAGGCAGCAGGAAATGTTCAACTAAACCCCAAAAGGAACAAAAAAGACCAGGTCTCACTTTCATCTCTTCGGTATATCTCACTAGATGAAAAACCACTTGCTGCAGCCACTGCAAGAGTCATTTCAATCAAGATGTTCTTTGAGCAGGTGAACTAAGGATGCCATGTCTTCTGTGGCTGAAGGCTCTCGAGGGTGAGGAGGGCAAGTGCTGGCAGAGCTTACCCAGCAGCTGTGTCTCTGTCCCATCATCTCCTGTGTCAGAAGTGCTGAAGGCACTTTCTGCAACCAGACTAGCTTAAAAAAAACAAAGTCAGGGCACTCAGAAGCTGCTCAAAGAAACAGTAGGAATTTAGTTTGGTGGTGATTTCTGTCTCTGCCAAATTCAGCTGAAATTTGCCAGTGGGTTCAAGAACATACTGTTCTTGCCTAAAATTTGTTCAGTAGGAAACAAGGCCAAAGTAAAGAAGGTGCAAATCAAAGATGATCACTTTACAGAGAAGTTGCACTTGACACTTTCTTAAAAAGACATCTTGTCACAAGCACTCTCCTGCCCAAGGGCTGGCACAGCTCAGCCAGCAGAGCTTCCCAGGGCAGCCCCAGAGGGATGCCCTCCTTGCTGGCATGCTCAAGCACAAGGCAGCCTGGAAAAGCCATGCTCTTATCTCCCCCAGACAAACCTTTACAGAAACCTCTCTCCTCTGGGACAATGTACCCACTGCCAAATATATTGCTATACAAATCTGCACCATGTATCTTCTCCAAGTGCCAGTTCTTTTGACAACATATAAATATAAAAGCCAGTCCATTTTGCTAGCAGTCACTGCGTGCATATTTAGCAACTTTAGCCAGTGACGCCAAAATCCTCTTCAATAATTCTACAGGGCCAGATGGCTCACAGTCACACATCATAAATTCCTTTCTGCTATTTCCATCTTGTATTTACCCAGCTCAGTGTGTAACAGCTACTGGCGTTGAAGGCTTCCTTTTTCAGAAACATCTGTGGCTTTGATAAGTCTTTGTAGGTGTGGAAAAGCCGGAAGTCCTTCAGCTCCAGCTCTCGGAGCAGACTGTACCAGTACCGCACCACGGTGCTGTCATTGCCACTGACCTCAAACCCCGGCCAGTGGATGTGCACCTCAAAGACCAGCTGTCCTATCTGCTCAACAACATCTTCCAAGATCAGGTTTTCCAAAATTTTCCACTCAGCGCTCTCCACATCTGCCTTGAGGACATCGATCTGCAATGAAAGCACCGTTCACATGTGACAATGAGAAACTTTGCAATTACACTAACATCTGAGGCCAAGGTTGACCATTTTTTAATACACAAAATTACTCATTTTGTACTAAAAAAATTAATTAAAAAGTCTCAAAGGACCAGCACAGACAGTACACAATGTTTCACACTTGACTGTTCACAGCCCTTTTCCTCCTGCCTCCAGCTCCTGGTCGGAAAAGCTTTGTATTCCAAGCTCCTCCTACAACCAAAGCATGTTACTGGTTCCTTCACAATTCTTGGGTGGCATCACAGCTATGTAGAAAAGAAACAGATCCAAATGACAGATCCAAACCCACCAACAGTGATTACCTGCACCACAGCTGAGTGAGGTGTTCGTGAGCCACATGCTACATGCACCACACAAGTACAAGAGAAGACCAAAAGCAAAAAATGAACACTGTGAGCAGCTCAGGCCACCAGCTGCCCTTGGCCAAGCTGCTAGCTGAAGCTTTTGCAGGTGTTGCTACAGATACTGAAAGAGGAGGACCAAAACAAAAGATAATTATGCAAAGAGTCTACAGGATTTTAAGGGCAACTCCTCCAAAGAAAAAAGCATAGCAGAAAAGAGCACATGAAGGTATTTGAAGGGAATAACAGATCTAACAGAAAAGTGCCCTATTCTAGTTTTAGACCATTGTTTAATTTTGTAGTGAGCTATCCAGCAATCCAATTTCTCACAGCCCAACACAACTTTGCTTGGTGGGTTGACTTTGCTTGGAGATTAGCTGGGGGAGGCAAACTGCATGTTTTAACCAAAAAAAGGAGCATTTCATCACCATTTCACATCTGGTAGAAAACAATGATCACAGTGCAGCAGTGGTCACAAGCTGCAGAGATCAGCTTGTTCTCCAGAGCCTGGCAGGGGAAAGTCCCACACCATGAGAGGAGGGTTTGCCTGTGCCAGTTACACCTGAGATGATGCTTCTGCCCATCTGCTCACACTCAAGATGGGCTTGAAGTGAAAAACTGATGACTATTTAGTCAAGAATACTTAAAAAACCCCAAAGAAACCTTTGAGAACCTAAAAATCAAACCAAGTGGGGAAAAAAAACCAAACACCCAACCAACAAAACCCCCAGATTCTCTCTGGAAGCCTACCCTAACCATTGTGGCAGCATCAAAAAAGGCACCTGGGCAGGTAATGTAAAAGCATTGCCAAGGCCACTGTTTTCCTAAGCTGCCCCATCCCAGGGTGCCTGGCTGGTGTCATGCCATGCCCCATCCGTGGGGTTCACAGACCCCTCTGCCCTGGGCACGTCCCCAGTGCAGTCAGAGCTGTGCTTTGCATGGGCCACAGCCAAGAAACCGCAGGGCTGTGGCAAGAGGTGGCCACATGTACCTTCTGCTGCTCCATGGATGGCTGACTGGAGATGCCAAGGGCTGAGGTGCTGAGCTGCAGAGCTCACAGCCATGTCAGCCCTCCCCAGGGGCTGTGCCCAGCGCTGTGGTGGATGGGCATGGCATGGCAGGAATCTGTAGGTGCTGGACACTTGCCCATTCTGGTCTCCATCTGTAAAAGGAAGGTGTTAACGACTGGATGCCCTCTGCAGAGTGCAGGGGCTGAGCACAGTGAAGGGCCAGCGAGACTTGGGTGGAACAAGCTGTGAAACAGCTGAAAACAAACCACCACATTTTCAGAGCAGGACTTGAATGAGGTCCATGGTCACAGACCGGATCATAATAAGCCCAGCCACCGCTTGTCTGCTCATTAAGGAGCCATTGTGCCTCCTTCACTCTGTAGGAGGCAGGGGGGCAGTGGAAAATGACCGAGGCATTAGGGAATTAAAGCCCATATTGTGGTATGTCCGCATGGGGAGCAGAAAGGAAGGTTGCACAGACAACCTTAGCTCTGGTATTTCCTAACTTGCCTCTCTAACAAAGAGCCTGTCAGTCTGTCCATCCGCGGGTCAGTGGAACAGTGGAACGCAGCACTCCTCTGGGTTCAAGGGGAGGCTGAAGGGAAATGATGCAGCTCATGACATTTCAGCTGAGAACTACACCATGGGTGAGCTCACTTGTTTTCCTTCATACATTTAAATAGGTTATTTATTTTGCAAATACCAGCTCATATCCCTACCTGTAATGCAGTTTCATAGGCAGTTGGTCCTACGTGGGTGCAATTGCTACAGGACCACACTGCTGCATTTAACAAACCACAGATTTTTATCTCTGGGAGCCTTATGTAACTCTGAAAGCAGGCAAATTATTCAAACCCTTCTTTTTTTTCTTGGGGGGAGGGGGAAGAAATGTTTCTAGGCATTTGTTTTCCCATGATCTTACTTTATGGCATCAGTAGGCCATCTTTTTCCCATGGTAATGTTTCCAGTCTTCCTCCAGGTTTGTTTATTTTTCTCTTGTGACACTAACTGCTGCTCTGGCTGCTCAGCAGGCACTCTGCATGCTCTCTGCTGCATTTGCAAAACTGATCTGATAAGTGGCTGCTAACCAATGTTTCAGTAGGAGAAAATGAGTTACCATCATAACAGCTTGACCACAAAATGAAATGACCAGGAAAGAAACTCAAGGCTTGTGGGGATGAGCTGCATGCACAAACCAGAGGCTCTTTGTTGCTCTTAGTACCCTGCACTGCTCAGAAGCCTGGAGGGAGGAAGGTATCTGTCTCAATCCACCAACCTTTGTGACAGCCTTCCAGGCAAGGTGTCCCTCTCTGCCCAGAGTCTCCATTTCATGCCATGGATAGTGTAAAATGAATGGCAGAACAGCTCTGTTTCAGAGTATCTGAGCAAATTACAAGCGTCCTGCTGACACCAAATGCAAGTTTTGTGATGATTAGACCTCTCAGGAGATATCTACCATTGGTGATAAGCAGTGCACTACCGATAAGAAATGCACTACCACCTTCCAGTTGCCTTGATCCAGTACCAGTGGCAGGATTAGTGGACAAATCTATAAATTCAGAGCTCTAATTCACCAGGGAGCACAGCTGGAATCTGCTGCTGTGAATAAATCCTGGAGGGCAAAGATCTGCAGTGCCTGAAGGTAAAGTATGGCAGTGAGTTTCAAGCACTCACAAAGACTGGTTCCTCTTATCTTCCACAAATCCTCTTATCCTCCATGAACTAACTGGCTTATCACAGAAAAGTAAAAAATGTGGATGTTTGAATGTTTTCTCAGCTTAACTCCCTTGAAAAAGCACTGCAACATTGTACCACTTACACTTGGAGAAAAAATAAAAAGGGGGCCATGCTCATGCACAACCAAGCATATAAAACAGCTGAAAAAATTGTGGTTTAGTTAGTGAAGGTCAACACATACTGTATGAAGCCTCATTTCTTCTTTTTAGGGTAATGACTTGTTACAAGTGTGCATCATTTCCTAAAGCAGAGATCTGAGCTCTGTTCACCTTGATTGCTTTTGAAATACCAGGGTTAACGGGGATTTCAGGCTCTGTGCTGCCCCGTGGGCATCATTTAAAGCTCCCCATGGAGAAGAGTCAATTGAGAGTGAGTAGCTGGAGGAAGTAATTTAGCTGTATTACTTCCAGCGTGAGCTCAGCATGTGGAAGTGGAAGCCAGGAAAGGCAAAACCAGCAAATGCAGGTCAGGTACAGAGTTCCCCCCCCGTTCTGTGGGAGCAGGGAGAGGAGAGCTGGCTCGAGCTTTCAGGCACAGGGACAGAGCTCAGAACCACACCAGCCTCTGAACCGCAGGGCTGCTCTCACACTTCAAGAGAAAAATATCCCTCTGCTCCAGCTCCCTGTGATACCAGGTTATCTTTTTGATATCAGCTGTACAGCAAGAAAAAATCTGCTGGCTTGTGCATGAGTTTTTTCCCTCTCCACCTAAATACCATTCTCTGTTCTCAGAAAACAAAACTCTAGAAAAAGTTGTTTAATTTACATTTTGGTAGCATGTCTTTGCAGGTAACAGCAGGTTCTTGGGTGTGTTTTGTTTAAACATAACTTCTCTCTTATCCTTTTCCTCTATGCAGCATGATACTTTCCTCATTTTCTTTCCTCTCAAAATGCATCCTCAGCCCATCCTCACCATCAGGAGATGGCTTGGATGTAAAGTCCCTTTCACTGCCTTTTAGTGTGAGTGAAGGCTGTAACTGGTGGCACACAGGATGCCACACAGCCTAATAACAAATTACACTCCCAGCAGCTTGTGGCTGTCTCTTCCCCTGCTTCCTGTCATCAGTGGGAGCAGGAAACATCCTGCCTCTCTCTGAGCCATCCACTGGGGACACCAGGACTGCTGGGGGCCTGGCCAGAGCACCACAGGCACTGAAACCAGGAGAAAAGTCAATCACCACCGATCAGTGATGCAGAGCTCCAACCAGCGGCGCTTCTCTTTCCCATGACTTCCCTTCCTTCCTGCTCACATTTACACCTCTCTGCGGTGGTCTGCACAGCCAGTTTCAAATTGGCTCTGGAACAAATGTGTCATTTGAGATTATTCACTCCCAGTGTGACAGGTTGGGCACATCTTCAAGAATCTGCTTAAGGCATCAAAGTCACAAGGACAATTTGTGTAGCTGGGTGCTCACAGGGTCTGTGGTCTTTTTTTACAGTAAAGGGCAACTGTCCAGTTGAAGTTACTCATACAATATACACATCACTGAGACAGAAAACCTGCAGTGAGGGCAGGCAAGCTTCCTTCCTCTGCTCTCACCACTGATTCTCCACAGCCTTGCAAGTGACAGTCTATTCTCCCAGTTCTGGTGATGTACTTCCATGAATGCATTACACAGCAGGAGCAGGATATTAAGTAATATTAAGTTCACCACTTAAATCAGAGAAAATGTTTCAAAATCATATTAAAAAATAATTATTTTACCTCCTCACAGCCAACTGTCAGTACAGCAACAGCTTGCCAGATGCAGTAATGGCCCCAGACAGATGCACCCGTCCAGAAAGCAAACCCAGCACATGCAGGAGGCATCAATCTCAGCTGCGTGCTCAGGAGCACTATGAGCACTAGGCCCATCCTCTCCCATGGAGGACTGTTCCTAGGAAAGATCCGTGCAGGCACCCCAGGCATCTCCTTCCCACAGCTTCAGAGCCCAGGTCTGGGGACAACCTGGCACTTTATTTCCCCAGCTCTTCCCTTGGTCTCTGATACCGAGACATTTCCCATATACTCTCTCCATCTAGAAGCAATTTCTCTCTGAGGACCCATTACAGAGTCAAGGATACACAGACCCCCTCCAGGCCAGTTAGCTGGACCAGCCAAGCAATGCCTCTTACTCCAGTGGACAGGCAGAGAAGAAGAGGCCATTTAGATGACAGAAAGCTCCTATCAATGACACTTTACCAATGGACAAAGTAATCTCTGGACAAACAACCCCCAGCTGATTTACAAGATCAGCATGGACAATCCTTCCTCCCTGGCTGCATTTGGTCAGGAGGTCACAGGTTTTCACCTGTAACCTTCTGTCACCACAAACATAATTCTTTGTCATGGGACCAGGTCTTGGCATCTTTCCCATCTTAACCCATGCTGGGCACTGTACTAGCCAGAGACAGAAGCTCACTTGTTAATCCTCTTCTACTCATAAAATAATACAGATCTCCAAGCCTGAATTGATTTTCAGACAGGTTTGATAGGTTTAGCTAGCTCTACACTATAATGATCTTAAAGCCAGACATCTGTCTAGCTTGCTACCCAGCAAGACCGAGGTTCTTGTACACTGGCCCAGAGAATGGGTTCTACAAGCTCTCTGCATGGAGAAGGCACACATTGCACACAGACATGGCTGAGGGAGAAAACCTTCCCCTCACAAGAAAAACTGAGCATCAAAAACCTTTGTACCCCATTTCTTTAAACTCAGACCAGTCTCCAGAGCAGGCAACAGGAACCTCACCTCTAGCTGAAGACTCAAAGTGAGGCTTCCTCAGAGGAAATGGTGAAAAGTCACCATGAGGACATAAGCCCTCAGAGACCTCCTCACCTGCTCCAAGTGGCAGCAGCTCACAAGTGTGCCAACAGTGTGCCCCAGCTCCCTGTCATCTTTTCCAGCTCACATGGCTCTCCTGTTGTACACTAAAAGACAAAAACAACCCGGTCCCCTCACCTGGTCCTTCAATCCAATGGCTACATTGCCCAAGTAGGAAAAATCCCACTGCAGAAACCCTGACTCCAAATTGTTTAACAGCCTGACCAGCTGCATAAGCTCTGCTTGCCAATGGCCATACTGCAGACAGACATTTTAAACACTCCTTAAACACTGCTTGCACTCCTGCAGCAGCTGAGCTGGAAGCGCAGCCGCCCTGTGCGCAGCCCTGGCTGAGCGCACGAGTCGCTTCGCAGAACGCGCGTTCAGCCAGCCAATCTTGCAGGAGATGTCCTGCTGCCCACTCCCCCCACAAAGGGGGTAAACCCTTTCATTTCTGCTCTTTTGATCTGCTCTGCCAGACGCTGCTGGATGCCTGTGGGAACGGATATTTGCTTGGAAGAATAAAGGGTGTAAGCAAGACCCTCAGGTCTCTTCATTAGAGGGGAACAAACGTTTGCAGTCTGTTTGCGCTGCCCCGGCACCAAGAGCGGATGCTGGGATTTGCTCCACGCTTGCAAAAAAGCCACATTATCCCGGTCTGGCTAAAGGTGAAAGCCAGCAGCCATAGGACAGGCACATTGAGGGGGGACGAGGGGGCCACTGGGGCAGGAGGCTTGCAACAGAAGGCACATGGTGAGGCAGCAAATGACTCCAAAGCCCTGAGGAGCAGGACTTCCAAGTGTGTGCGTGAGGAGCAAGGAACAGAGGGCTTAGGCTACTGTAAAAGAGTCATTCAAAGAGCATTTTGGCTGCAAGACCTTCTATGGTTTATTAACACAGTGCCCATGGGGGCCTCCAAAATCTAGGTGATTGAAGAAAGGGTTTAGAGTCCCATCTTCAAAACATGTCCACCACACCTTAAGGAACATCTCTTGGAGGATGAGAATCTGCAACTTTGCTAGATCCAAGTAGCTCCAGTTAAATCTGGTGGAGGACTTGATTCTCATCTGCACTTGCCAAAACAATAAAGTCTTTTGAGACTACAGCCCTCCAGGGGGATCTATTTGTTTCATTCCATTTCTGGTCCAAGCTGCCAACCTGCCTCCCTTCTACTTCACTCTTTGTCCACCCTGCTATTTGTCTGCAACCATGACAGGAAGAAACATGCATGTGCATTCCTAAAAGCAAGAATAAAAAACACCACAAAATGCTTGCACAACTCAGATTTCAACTGGGACAGCTATTTAAGATGGGCAGAAGGAGCAGCTAAATCTCTGACCTCTGGATTTCAAATGTTTGAGAATGGAGGGATACCTTAAACTGCTGTCAGATCAAAAGCGAGACCAGAAAGGATACAGACACTAAGGTGAAAATACCTAAACAAGATATGGCAAATTCCAATGACAAGAATTTGTAAACCATGACAGAAGGAGTGACAAATGTGGGGAGGAAAAGAAAGTACATATTTTTAGAAAGCAGCTAGGTGCTCTGGATAGGGCAAAGAACTTGTTAATGTCAACAACACAGAAAAATTTTGACAAAGATGGCTAGTGGAAAAAAAGCCAGGATTCTTATAGAAAGATCTCAATTCTCATTAACCCCATGCCATGTTATAGACCACCACCCTGATCAGATACTCAGAACCTCGGCCAAATTAAAACCGTGAGGTTCACATTGCTGTGTTTAAGCCAGTGTCAGTGGCTTGAGGAGCTGGAGAGTGTGCATACAAGTCTGAGCCCAGCAGGTATCCTGCATCTGGTACCACCTTGTGCAGCAGGGCTCCTGCCAAGCTCCAGGTTTGGCAGGAGGAGGGAACCAGGGCTGACTGGTTTCTTACAGCAGCAGCACAGCAATGCTGGCTCCATGGTGCCTGCAGCGAGTGCTGTGCTCCTCTGAATGCAACCCTTTGACACTGAAATAGTCAAATAGGAAGGTGGAATTGAACACAGCTTGTACAGCCCTCTAGCAAACCTGGGGGAAAGCAGATTTTTATGACCTGACTTTTTTCTGAAGGGTCTTAACAACCACAACAAAGGCAACAACAAAAAAAAAAAAAAAAAAAAAAAAAAATAAAACCTTAAAAAGAATCGTCCTTCCCTTCTAGTTTTTAGTAGACAATAAAATGCTTTGAAAGTGCCTTTATTTTGTTTTTTTAAAGATGACCTGAAAAAGTTCTGCTTCAACAGCACAATATTTCAACTCTTTCATTACAATTCAGGCATTGCACTAAGCCTTTTCCTAGGGGAAGAAAAGGCTATGGATTACACCATATTCAGCCAATGGTATCACTAAAAAGATCTTTTCTCCATGCCTGACAATTGCATACTAAACAGCACCTTCAGGTTGCTCTCTAGAAATACCAATATTCTTAACAATGTCTTGAGAAGTGCTCCTGGTGGAGAGAATTTAGATGAGGCAAAAGGAGATGTAAGGGACCAAGAGAAAACCCTGTAAAGGAAAGTGCATGAGGCACTTTGTGCACACAACACCGATAGCAAGAGGTGGTGAGCAGTAAATCACTGTCCAAAGATCTTTGCTTCCAGAAACATGAGGTTGTCAAGCCCTTTTTCACTTGCAGCCAAACTCTTCAAATTACTTACAATTAAAATACCTTAGGCAGCAGCAGCTGCCCCAGCCAACTAAGCAAATACAGAGCTATCACCACCTTGATTTCATTATCCCTAAAATGAAAAAACACATACATCCAGGAAAGAAACACTGTGCCCAGAGCTTGTAGATTTCTCAGGGGCAACTATTATAAGGCTACAGAAGGCAGTATTTTCAACTGCAGCTGGAAACATCTGCACTACTTTGCTTCTTTTCAGCAAGTGGAGTAGGATTTGCCAGCTCTCTGACAGATCCCCAAACAAAAGGTTCACACATGGTTCACCAGTCAGTGCTCTAACTGCAGCAATATCTGCCCTTGAATGAGACAAACTGCACCGTAACACTTCAGCTTGAGTTGATAAGGACATCAACAGCTATCTCAAATGTAGAAATTTAAGTTAATGGAGGTGAGTTTTGTGCTCCTCCATCCTGTGGCAGGTCATTTATTTAGACTATAAGCTCTAAATGCTATGGTATTGCATCTGCCTGGTGCAAAAGAGTGCAGTACTAAAAAGGAATCATGTAGTAACTCTAAAATGTAACTCTCTGCGCAAAGTTACTCCTTCTGCAAATAGGTCATGGCCAGCCATTTACGCTTTTTAAAAAAATCAGTGTTCTGGGACAAAACTCTTTCTACTGTGCCATTCAGAAACGGATATAACAAGGAGACAGTCTGATGAGTCACAAAAGAGCAAACAAGATGATAAGCAGTAACAGTGCAGACATTTCCAGGGAAGGACAGTCAGGACATTTCCAGGGAGAAGGCAGTCAGAGCCTGAACCTTAGCAGAGACACCATTGGAACTTCTGAATAGCACTGATTGCTGATGCTTCAGCTGCAGGAGGGACAGCACAACACAAATAAGATGTTACAGGAAATAGAGGAAATAGAAATGTTGGAGGAATCTTAGAAAGGCCAGTATGATCACCCTACAAAAGCAAAGGCTGTTCTTCGTGGCTATATGTGAATGGTAAATAACAGCTGCAGAAAAAGGGCCACTTAAGCCTAAAGACCATTGATTGCACAAGAAAAAATGGATGTCAAAATAATGAAGCTAAAAATCAGATGAAGGGTAGGTTTTTTTCCTTCTAGAATTGAGACTTTGGAATAGCCCCAAATAAGCATAAAAAGCAAAGAAAAAATTAGGCCTTTCAAGACAGAATTCAAAAAATGTACTTTAGGATTTGTGATGCAATGGTTCAAAAGACCTGGTCTCATTTGTTCTTTCTGACACTAAGCCACACATAGCAGAGCAGATCTGAACTTGGGCCTCCACTCTGGCTGCTCCCCGGCTGCAGCAGCAACAGCAACAAGGACTCGTATCTCTGCAAGATCTGAGCTCCTGGCTTCTCCTCTTGAGCTCAGGATGCCACATCAGGACCAGTCTGCAGGTGCTCTTCAGCTGGTACTGAGGTCCTGCAGTGAGTTAAGATGACAGCTGAGCTGAGGGTGACACCCACAACCCAGCTAGGACACAGCAGCCCCTCGCAGTGAATACAGGTCACACTAAGCAACCCCCAGGCTCCCTGGACAATACCTAAGGCCAGCCTTGCAAGGGATAAACAAAGTTAAATGATTTTGCCTAGGCAGGGTCAAGAATTCAAAAGCCTATTCTGGCCCCTACAGCCCTAAGGTATGCATAGTAAAGAGTAATTACATGGGTTTCTTTGCTGCAAAACTCGAACACAGACACTTCCCAACCTGAAGAGTTTATTTTTTGTTTTGTTAATAAAATCACCATGCACAACTAAGCTGTTATACATTTTCTCTGGGCTTTTACCTTATATCCATTTGTGTACTCCCAACAGAGCTGATTTTAAGCAAAAATGGTAAATCTTTTCTTTAATACTTGTCCTTTCACATCAGCTTTCAGAAAACTGGAAGTGCAGCATGAAATAAATTCTATTGTATCTACTTGAGGAGAAGAGCAAGTGATAAATTACTTGCCTAGGAGGAGATGATGTTATTAATCAAAATTACTTTAGGGTTTAGTGTTTCAAAGTTGTGTTGAGTATTAAATAACAGGTGAAGGGAAGGAGGTTTTTCCTTTTGAAATCCTAAATTGAAGCCTATTCAATAAAACGAAGAAAAATTAGCCAAGTTGTTAAGAAAAAAAAAATCCTCACAAAGAGATAGTGTAAATTAAAGCCTTTGAAACAAAATCAGGATGTAAAGATTGCTTTACATTTATTTTCATAATGAACAAAGACACAGTTTGGTCTCTTACACGATTTGAGATAACTTGAACGGCAGTAGTTGAACACAGCTCTGCTGTCCCCTGAAAGTTACAGCTATGAGTAATTCCTAATTAAATTAAGGTTTTACTTTGCATTCTCAGATTCTCATTCCAGATTAATTTGTTTTACAAGAAACAATTTCATCCACTGCTGAGCCCTACTGCCAAGGAATGCAATCTCGTAGCACTTACTGAGGGAATGACAAGAGACTTGTCCTACAGAGCTCTAGAGGGAGGAAAACTACTACTGAAATAAGAATTTGCATGTGTGACCACACATGTCCATTTGGGACAGCTTGAGCTCTTGCTTGCTTCTGCTGCTCAGGGACTTTCTGTCAAAGGATTTTAATTGTGCTTCACAGCAATACAGAACACACATAGTAGCTTGGTTTGAGTTTCTGGTCAAGGGTTGGGATTTTTTGAAGAGGAGATAGAGTGGGAAGAGGGAGCTTCACTTTTCAATATGGTCTTTCCCTTACAGCTTTATTCCATACTAAAATCTAGACTACATAGCAACCTTCTGAGGATGATATTGATACCATAAACAACACTGGTCTATACTGGGACTAGATGAAGGGTTCATTTGGACAGATAACTTAGCCCCCCTGCAGCTGAAAGTCTGATGATCCCCTTGCAAGAGCATGGCACTGGCTGTGACAGGTCCAGAAGAGCACTGGGATATGTACCTGAAACTACCTCCCACAGAAATTGCATGCCAGCCAGGACATTACAGCCTGGATGAACAGTGCTTAATGGATTGTACTCTGCCTGAGGGCCAGATACAGGCTGAGTGCCACAGGATCCATCTTGTTCCACACCTTTACCATCACCCAGAGGAGGTGACACCTGTGCCATGCTTACAGATGACACCAAATCAGCAGGACCAGCCAATAAATACATGTTAGACCCCTGCTCTGGACCCAGACAGGCTGGAAGGATGGGCTGGCAAGAGCCTGATGAAATTCAAAGCCCTGCACCTGAGGAGGAACAGGTGCCTGCAGTGACACAAGCAGGGGACAGCCTGCCTGGCTGGGGAGCAGCCCAGCAGAAAGGACCTGGGGGTGATGGTCCATCCCAGGCCAGCAGCATCCCAGCAGGAGCACAGCCCACAGACCAAGGGATGTGCTTATCTCACTGAACCTGGCACTTGGAAGAGTGCATCTAGATACTACACCTAGTTTTGGTTCCCACAACACAAGACACAGGATAATAAACTGAGGTGAAGTCAGGTGAGAGCCACCAAGGTCACTGCAAGGAGAAACTGGGGGAACGGGGCTTTTCCAGCTTAGGCAGGAGATGCTTTGTTGGGAGGACAAACATCCTGTGGCCTGCAGAGACCACAAGGAGGTCATCAAGGCAGTGGGAACAGGCTCTTTGCAGTGCATAGAGGGAGGACAAGAGACAACAGGCATGAATTGAAATCAGGGACGTTCAGGCTGGATATAAAAAGAAACATTTTCATGATGAGAACAGTCCAGCAGGACAACAGCTGACCCAGAGAAGCTGGGCAGCCTCTGCTCTGGAGAAAACTCACTGTTTTTCAAGACCAGAGTGGATAAAGCCTTGAACAACCTGGTCTGACTTCATAGCTGGCCTTGCTTTGAGCAGAGGACTGAACCACAAGCCATTCAAGATCCCTTCCGACTTGAATTATCCAACAGCTCTGTAGGAAAGAAGCTCCCCATCCACCTATCACTAATCCATGGGAAACACCAACACTGCAGCATCCTCACCCCAGTAGGTAGGTAGAGAATAGGAAAGTGAAACCTTTCATAAAGCTGAACACCACTGCCATATAAAAGAGAATCATGGGCCCTCAGTGGTTTTCTCCCTTTTTCCCCACTGTTCATCAAGAGTGCACTACAGAGTGTGCGTGTTCAGCAAAAAAATTGAGGGAGGGGAAGGGAAGATGAGCAAGATCAATTTTTACATCTTCATCCTTTCCTGTGGCTGATAAAATACTGCTCTTGTCAGAAGATACACCAGTAAATTTTCAGTTTAGATCTGTATACCAGGAAATAAGACTCCCATGATATCCTTTGGAGATTATTCCAGGGCTTAAGAGATTTCACACTCGAAGAGTTCCCAAAAATACTCTGACTACATGTTTCCTTTGTCAGCCACATCCTAATACAGTACTAGATAAGTCCTCTGCCTCCAGGCTATTTACACTCAGAGAACTGAGGATTGTTTTGCCACATAGCCAGTTAGAAAGATCAAATTCTTTTAATCTTTTCTCACATCCACTCTGACACCAAAAAGTGTTTGTACTTCTTGCCAGAACATTGGGATGGGTTTCCCTTGTGTGGATGAGGTCCCAGTACTGTCTGCAGAATAGCAGGTGTGCTCTCATCTGAGTCAGGGCGTAAACAAGCCCATCCAAGTTCTTTGATTCTCTTGCACTCAAAAACCCCAAACTACAAGTTTTCTTTTCAAGACTACAACAGCAGGAACTCCAGGAGGTCTTGTCTGTGCTGACTTCATCAGCCTGATTTTCTAGCATCAGTGGAAATAGTTTCAGTCACTTGTAGGGTCTTGGATCAAGTCCCAAATCTTAAAGAATAAAATCATGGATAAAAATGAGCCATTAACTTCAAATGCAGCTGCCTGGAATTCCTGCCTTGAAGTGGGAACGGAACAACACTCAGGGCAGGCAGAAGAGTTTTTTAAATTAAAAATGGGACAAAGAGCATGTTGTAATTTTCTAATTAAAAGGAAGTGCTTTGGAAAATATTCCATTAAACTGTTTTGAATTAACTTATTTATTCAGTTGAGGGAACATTCCACTCACGTTCACCAGAAGAATGCAACACATGACTTTCTTCTAAGTTAAAGAAAACCTAAACAGAACAATGTGAGGACAGTCAGCCCACTCAGGTATTTCCCAAATACAAACCACCAGAAAGCTGCAGAGTGTGCAACACCTTTATCCTCACTGGGAGAAAGTCAGCTCCTGACTTCACTAAGCCATAGCTTTGCACAGGGGAGTTCCCCAAATGCTACCAGAGCAAGAGGCTGTGTACACTGTTCATAATGCACCAAAACACTTAATCAAATCCCATGTCCTATGTACACAGCTAGAGGAAAGCCTGGTTGCATGTGTTATGTGTGCATTATGTTCCTTGGCTGCCCCCCAGCTCGCTGTTTCCATGTCAGAAAGTTACACACCTTCTGACCAGAAAGTTACACACTCAGAATTCAGCCCCACATCCTTCTCATTCACAGAAGGCGTTACAGCACTCTGTTTTACCATGATAACCTGAGACCTACCTCAGCAGGACTGGTACATCACAAGACTTGTACACTTTCTCTGGATTGGGTCATTAATTTTTTGCTGTGTGACTAATTCTTCTAAAATCAAAACAATACAAGGCACACATCAAAGAGAAGCCATCTCTCTGTCTCCCCAGATGTTTCACTAATGCACAGCCTACTTAGTTACCACCTGACTTAGAAGAAGGAAAAGGCTCCTTTTCTCTGCTCTTATCTACAAAATGTTCCAATCTGTAGAGCCGAACCAAAAGAAAATATTTTTTTAAAAAGTATAAAGTGAACTGAAAAGGACATCTTGAGTTTTTAAATAACAAACCAAACAAACATTGCACTGCTTGTTTTGTAAATCTTACAGAAGAGCTCCTCCTCAGCCCAGGCTGCCTATTTCTTAAAAAACAAAGACAAGCAGAACTAGCTGCAGGCAATCAAGTTGACTAGCATTTGAATTCATGTTTGTATATCCCCTGAAGGAAAAACTCTCTTAAAAGCAACCTAAGGAACTTCCTGAAATGTATTATGGCAACATTTATCTGAGATTTGAAAACTCATGATGTCTTTATAGTTCCTTAAAAACAAACTGGGAAATGTTAAAAAAACACTCCACAGAATACTGCCAATTTCAAAACAGGATGTTTTTGGTTTTGAGGACTGCAATTAGGAACAGTGACCTTGAAAATGTAAACAAACCATCCATTACCTCTTCTCTTCTAATTACTGTTACAAATATTGTTTTCTCTTTATAAACTTGTCTGTGTGAGTAGTTTAGTTTTCATACTCAGGCAAAGACCAGAACTTCCACGGGACTAAATGTGCTACCACCCCATGTCACCAGTTAGTTCAAGAGAAAAGGAAGTGAGGAGGAGGCAGAAAGTATTTGGTATATGGCTAGGCATTTGAAATCATGGTGGCTGTTATAAGCAAGACAGAAAAAGCAAGACAGAAAAGGCAACCCTACAAGAAATGCACTACAAGTACTGCTGAAGGAAAACCCATTATCAGGAGAAAACCTTGGGAAGTGCATGGTCCCCACAGGCAGCAAGAAGGGAGACCTGGAGGTTTCCCAACACCTAATCCTGCAGTCAGAAAGCAGACACCCGAGTCCTTCCTTACCTTGTGGTGCCCAAATTCATTCAATACTGTGCCCAGCTTCTTTGTGTGGCTGTGAAGTTTATGAGCTGCAATGGCTGGGTTGGGATCCCTCCAGTCAATGGAGAGGCGATGGTACCAGAGGTGCCGGCCCTCCTGAATGTGCGCTGACTTGATGCTGGGGTCGAAGCGATGCACCTCGCATCCATTGTTGGCCATGCTCAGCTCAAACTGGTTGTCATCGTTGCCTAGCCTATGCAAAAAAAGGGGAAAAAAAGAAAAAAAAAAATGTAACTACTAATGCAGCAAAAAGTACTATTAGTGAGTAGGATGTTCTGAGGATGAACTGACTTAACCAGAAAATTCAAGCTCAATGCAATATGATTAGAAGGAATGGCTCCTTTCTAGGCAAGAACTAAACCACTCTTAGCCAGGCTGATAACTTTCCCAAAGAAGTTTTCCTTTTCTTCCTTAATTCAGAAGTTGACAAAATTTATACAAAAGTAAAATTGTACACCAGAATCTTTGTGCTATCCTTATTCTTATTTATCCTTTATGTTTATATATATTTCTCTATTTTCAACTTTCTTTTTTTCTTGACAAGTTTACAACACTCTTCTTAGTTCCTGCTGTACAAACTTCCAATAAACAAGCCATAAGCAGAAGAGAAAATACATTTAAAATTTAGGCAATACAACTTTGTAAAAATCTGGCATATTTCACACCATGTCTGTCACCTGGGGTTACAAACGTGACCCACAGTGACCACCAGTACAGACAAGACACAAGAATCAAATGCCTCTCTTTCTCTGTAGACAGGAAGATACAGATAAAAAAAGCATATTTAAAAATATGCACTTGACAACAGCAGCAGAGTTGTTATATGGACTTGAGAGAAAGATTGCTGCTTATTTGGTGAACATCCCAAAGAAGAAGAAAAATTCATAGCCCCATTGTACAGAAGTATTGTCTCAATCCCTGCCTCTGGAAGAAGATGTGTTTTACAAGGCTGTGCCATATTTCCACCTCCTGCAGCCCAGTGGTTCACACAGGGTACACTAAAACTAAAAAAATCTGGTATTTACCATTGCAATCACACATCTGAACCACAGGCTTTCCCTACTCTGGGGTTCTCTTCATTCCTGCTCCTCCAAGCTTGTTCCAAATGTGATTCAAATCATGCACTAAACATTAAACAAAATTAACCAGTTTGATATACACACATGTAGCACCGAGAAGAGAGCCAAGATTTTTTAAATCAGTTGTGCTGTAAATGGCACAACTCAGATTATTCACTCTGTACTAACAGCACAGCATTTATCTGTTGTGCACAGACCATGAGAGGACAGCACTCTCAGGTGTACTGCCAGAGCCCCTGCCACACCACACCCCAGTTATCCTCAGCAACGCTGTGGGTCTGAAATAATTTTGATTATTTGCATCAACACGTAAAACACGACACATTTTAAATCACATCACACACAATGGTACATTAGGCCAGCACTAAATGTTCTACATAGAGGACACACAGGTAGGCTAAAATGAATTCAACTCATGAAACAACGTGTGGAAGAGCACTGGTTTTGGAAGTTACCAATACGGTATGCCACTTGCTGTAACGCTGGCTAAGCACACTGTAACAGTACCCTACGAGGCTCTCTTCTCCTCAGCCATCTTCCCTTTGCCTGGGAAAACAGGAGGAGACAGGGTGTGCAAAAATAGCCTGGTGTGCTTTTAAGAACAACCCTAATTCACAGGATTCCAGCCCGTACAGCTGTGTGGGAGGAAAAGAGAGGAGTTTTCTTTTAATACGTTCAACACACATTAGGAAAAAAGTTCAGAAGTTAACCAAGTGAATCGACATGTTTGTTTGCATGTGGCTTTCTACAGAAGGGACAGTGATGGACAAAGACCAGTGTAATTCCTCAGGAATGAGAAGCTGGCTAAAAATGAACAGCATGGGAATTGTTGAGGACAGTTACAGCATTGGTGATGAGCCCACCAGTGACCAATGGCCGTGTGTGTCCGTGGCACACTCCTAACCACACCAGCTGGTACAATCCAGAGGGCCAGATGCTCTTGGTGCAGACAAACCTCAGGCTGCCTCCAAACAGATTGCTGCTCATGTGGACTGCAAAGGGAGCTTCACAGTGGTGGGAAACAGGAAAAAAAATACAGATGAGGGTAAAGACAGGGATGATGTGTCTTCTGGCACTCTAGTTAGTTAACAGCTCGAATTTATGCCTGAAGAGAGATCTAGCCAACAACAAATATATAGGAGAGAAAGCAAAGTCTTCTCCAAAAGAACTGCTTCGAAAAATGCCTGGCCCACATGTGATCATATAAAGGGATAATGCAGCATGAAAAAGATAAACAAATTAGGTCTCCTAAGAAAGATTTAGTTACTTAAAGAAAGACGTGTAACCTAAAAAGGAATCATGATTTCAAAAGAAAGGTGTGGAGGTCACAGAAGACTAGCGAGGCATTTCCTCACCATCAGGAGAGAGCAGCTGCCGCCTCCACCAACAGCAAAATAAAACACAGCCAAAGAAGCTGACCTATTTTTGCCGTAATGGAGAAGGGAGCTCGGTTACAGAGCTCCACGCAGTGCCCCGCGGTGGGGGCAGAGCTGGGGGCAGCGGTGGGCACTCACACAGCAGCAGCAGCAGCAGCCGCGGGCCGCCCTCGCCGGCTGCGTGCGAGCGCAGGGAAGAAGGGCTCGGCTCGCTGGCACTGCTCCCCGCCGGCAGCGGGGCAGCCACGCTGACCCGGGACACAGCGCAGCACAGCGGGCAGCGCTGTCCCTTGGCTGTGCCCTGCTCCCAGGGTTCACTGAGGGTCACGGTGCACAGAGCCTTGCCCTCAGAATAGACACTGGGCTGCAGCTCGCACTGAAAGAAGCATGGCCCCCGCATCACCCGGGAGCACAGCGAGAGCCGAGCGGCACAAACGCTGCTTTGTCTGCTCCAGCACAGCTCTAGGGGACACCTGTAGCTGATCCAGCCTGAAAACTGCAGGTTCTCCAGCGACCACAGCGACCACAGGACAGAGCTGTAAACACATGCAAGTTAAGGTGCAGCTTTCCCTTTCTCTTCCCCCTCCTCCCCTTGTCTTTCAAAGGAAAACAACTGAGTTCAAGCAGCTAAGGAAAAAAAAAAGAAGGACCCCCTAAAGCTCCCACATACACTTTAGGATGCACCTGAAATGGCATTTATACTGTATTGCAGCAGGACTCTTTAAACGTCTGCTGGTAAATTCCTGAAATCCTATTCGTTTATGTTATCCCAGCTTGAGTGCCTGCCTGTGGTGTTTGTAACTGACTTAGCTTAATCTAAGCAGATTTAGCACTAATAACTAGAGCTCACTAATGCATATTGCAATTATGTGTCGCTCTGGGAAATCCTGTCCCCCAAGCACAAACGTTGCTGCCTCCCAGTAGTGGAAGCAACTAATACTAATCTAAAAAGATCCCCAGATGTTCCAGGCATTGCTCACTCCCATTCACAAATAACCTCTTCTACTGCATTCAAGGAGGCAAAGCCTAAGCAGCATGTTTTGTTCCAGCTTTAATCATATATGCATTTAATTCAGGATTCCCAGTAACACTCCCACTGAACTTCCACATTTGTCCTCCATCCATCCTGTCCACAGAGAATGCTCTTCATTGGAAGTAGCTGCTCCCCATCTGCTCTTTATGAAACATATGAAATAACAAAAATGTTTAAAGGGGATTTTTGCCTTAGAACAAAATTGCTTTTCTGTCTGTCATAAACTAAAGGAAGTGAGTCTGAGGGGAAGAATTATGCAGTAATGAGCTCCAAAGGTTGCAGAAGTAAACTGATGGATTGCAGACTGCTCCTCTGTAACCTCAAGTATTTTCCTTTTATTTTTTAGCTGCTTCATGTGATGCATCCTGGTTGGGTACTTACTGCATGAGTTTATCTGATGATGGATGGGAGAGCCGATATCAATTTCAATCTCTGCTGAGCCCGAGTGTTCCATGACTACATAAAATGTGGCACTTATGCTCCCTGGACCATAGACAAAACAGCACCACATAGAAAGCACTGCCATACACACACTAGCTCAGTTTTGTTCAAAACCACTAGCAAAATATCTCAAGTGCTGGTCAGCTTCATGCCTAACCTGCACCTCCTAGCACAGATGAAATCAACTCTGCCTTGTGCCTACTGGACAATTCAACAAAAATACCATTCTCAACCCACACTTGTCCTTAACAACAGGGAAAAAGGACATTAACACAGGAGCTCAGGTCTAATAGTAATGATCATGCAGCTTAAAGGACAAGGTCTAGGTTAATTCCACTGAGCTTTGAGTACTTTGCCAAGACATCTAAAATCAGCAGCCACATTATATCAGACTTCCACTGTAATCAAAGGAAAGCTACACCTACCTCCAGAATGCTATTTAGCTTAGCTGATTTCCACCTGAATGTGCCTGCCTCTCCCTACTGACTACTAGAAGGGCCCTCAGGCAGTAACTCAGTACTACAGTCATATAATTAAAGTTTGGAACTGAGCATGGGGTAACACAGTGTCTCTCCTAACTTATATAGGAACATGAAAAGCTGAGGAGAAAAAAAATCACGTAAACCTATATCTTGCATGAATGTCAGGTAAGTATAATTTGAAATACCTTGCAAAGAACATTCAGAAAATAAGAAGCAACAGTAGTCAAGAGAAATCTTCTCTCCTGTATGGGTGATTTGTCTCTAAGGGGCATGTTCTTCTTCTGCCAAAGAGCAGCGCTGCTGAAAAAAACCTGACAACACCTCCCTTTCTGAGGATCTTGGTCTTTACAGGTCAGATAAACTCAGTCGAAATATAAACCCACCCAAATGAAGCAAAACCACTCCCTGTGCCTACAGGGCACCCTGCCTCACCTCCACACTACCTGCAGGTGTTACCTACCATGTACATGCATGCTACACACCAAGGCTAAGGAATGCCACCCCAGCACGGTTCCTTGCTATCCACCCTTTGCAAACCCACAGCAGCAAAATCACAGCAATAAACTGCACTGGTTCAAGGGAGATGAAGCTTTTCAATACCCCTCTAACCTAAAGGTGCCTCCCAGGACAGCAAGTACAGTTTCATTAGGCAGCTCTGTGTGGTGATCTGTGCAAAATGAGCTCCAGATCCTGGTGACTGTTCTACTGCACCAGTGTGCTGATGGCTGGATGCACTCTGAAGACTGACCTCCCTCATCCTGCTGGGAACCAGAATGATTTATTAGCAGGAAAATAGGCTGCATGTGTGGTTTTGTCACCTGTGAAAGCACTTGTCCTGTGAAGAGTGAAAACTTCACTCTCAGGTGTGGTGAATATTATAAACACTGCAAATATTTTAAAGTAAAGCCACAGCTGCCTTTATCACCATCACTTTGGCACACATCACCCCTGAAGTGCTGAGCAAAAACACTCTCATATGGAAATGTACTATTTTGTCCCAGAGGTAGTTAATGAAGTTTTACAAGTAATGCTGCTGAAATACCTGGCAATTATGTAAGTCATCTCTGCTCAAGTAAGATGCTGTAGGCTTCTCAGTTTAGCCCTTTGATTGCCATCTTCCTCACTATGAACTGACACTCACAACTCACCATTAAGCAATATGTTTTCATATCAATATTAGAAAGGCAAAGGAAAAAAAAGACCCTCATGGAGAAAGTTCTTCTCCCTAAAAATAAAGTTTACAGAAGCACATTATCCATGACAAACACACCTGAACAAAGTTTATACTTTGGACGATAACCTTGCTGCAGCCTGTGTTGTATTCATAGGGCTTTTTGAAGCTACTTGTCATGAAACAATTTCCTTTCATTTAAAGAGAGCACTTACCCAAGTGAATAGAGACGGCATTGCTTGCTTCTGATTCGATGGATGAGGCTAAACCTCTCATCAAGACAGATTGACCAGGGCTTCTTTGCACTTTTGGAGTACCCTTTCAAGCTGTTCAGGTTCGTGTGTTCACATGAAATCTGTTGAAATCAAATGATTTATCATTTAAATGTAGGACTTTTAATTTGTTTTTAATTTGCCTTCTGGGGAAAAAGTGGAAAAAAGAAAAATGTTCATTGGTTTAATTTTAGTCTTACTGTCAATCTAATACATGGCTGCAAAGATGTGATTAATTTTTTTTCCTTGTTTGTCTGTTTTGCTTGGTGAAATTTAAGGCTTACATAATTCCCCAGAGAGCCATGCAGTTTGAAAAGCAAATAATTAAGTATTAGTACCATACCCAGATTCATTTTTCCATGAGGAAAAGATGTTTCAACATTCACATGTTTAATTTTTTTTTCTTTTCAAACCTCGGAGTGGATCCCGAATACTGTTAAAATTAAGATGTAATTACAAAGTTGCAGTGTCTCAGCAATGTGTACCTTATCCAGAGTGGACTGGATCTCAGCTCCAGAAGGATTCAATCATTACCCCAACACATGCCTTCTCCTGCTACAAAGGGATTTAAGCAAGTGCTTAATTAAACAGAGGAATCATAGCATGTGTGTCTATGCTGAGCTGGCTTAGACATCTAGAGTTTAAAGCCAGGATAAAAACCTTGCAAAAGAAGAGATAGAGACCCTGCAGAGAGGAACACTGGAAGTCAAAGCCCTTGTGCAGACCAAGGAAGCAAAGGCTGAAAATGCACTGGATCCGCCAGAAACCTGGACATGTCAAAAATCACTGAGGGGTGAAGTCAGCTTTGCCAGCAGCTGAGCAGCAGCGGGAACAGCCAAACCCAGAGCGACTGAGCCAGCAAAACCACAGCCCTGTGACACCCTGTGGAGGAGCCCCTGCCTGCAGCACCAGCTCTGCCTGTCCCTCCAGCAGCTCAGGGCAGCATTTCACCCCCCGGCCACAACATTCCACCCCACCTTCTTCCTCCAGAGCCACTCTGGAAAAGGCAGGCACAGAGCTGGAGGCCGCTGCACCCTTTCAGGAACACAGGAGCCAGAGCACAGCAGTGGATAGGGAGCAGGTACAATTCATAGAGCTGTCACTGGAGCAGTGATAAGGAGGCAAGGGGAAGCAGAAGGAAGCACCACAGCTGTGGCTACTTCTGCCCAGGAAAGGCTGCACTGCTCTACACCAGCATCAGCATCAACAGTTTGTTCTTGAAGGGTTTTTCAAACCATGCAGCCCAGCCATCAGTCAGGTGTTGCAGGGCACAGGTTGCTAACATGCAGGTAAGAAAGCAAAGACTGAGAAGAGCTGCAGGAACCCAGCTGAGCCATCACGATGAAAAGTTGTTCTTTGGGCCCAGTACCAGCCCTAGCTGCAGGAATGGGAGCTGGCACAGTCAGAAAGGCAACAACTAAAATGGGAGAAAGGACAGTAGTAGAGACAAAACCAGGTTAAATATCAGTCCTGAACAGACAGTTCTCATCTTGCTCCTTCCTTCCTCTACAGCAGACTGCAGAGGCTCAGTTGTCAGTCTTAGCTAAACTAAAAAGCACAGCTCTGGTCCCACCTGGAACCACAAAAACAAATCAGTTTTACACAGAGGTGAGAGTAAAACCTGGAACCCAGGCTTTAATGTGGTAGGCACTGTCCACCATGTACCTTGTAATAAGTAAATAAAAGACTCATTCTTTAAGAAGTGTATGCTCTGAAAGATCATTACCTGGAGCATTACATTCAAAGAGCTGCACACTGCATCACCACCTCCTTGTTCCTGCTTGGCTCATAATTCCCATAGAGAATTCATAAAAGCAAATACAGCATCTCTTCATGCTGTTCTCAGGATTCACTAAGTTTTAAGCAATGATTTGCACTGCACCCTTCAGTCATATAACAATCAAGGAATAAATGGCATTGCAATAATAAGCACTAATTTAAGACACAGAAGAATAATGTACTCTCTAAAGAAAACTAAGATTCTGAAATGCTGCCGCTTAATTGACTCATGGCATTATGAGCAATTACAACAGTCAGAGTTTGGAGCAATTTTAACAGCTCTTGCCACTTAATAGCTCTTGCTATCAAGAAAAACCTCCCCAAAACAAAAAAAAAAAATACTCCAAACCCTGAACCTGCCTGTAGCACTGTCATCAGTCTGTTGCAAGATTTACTGATACACCGAGCTCGCATCCTGTTCTGGGCTTCTGCTCACCCCTGTCATACAAACAACAGCACAAGAAAGATTCTTCTTCTGATCATCAAATACCAGCACTGAAAAAGCTTTTTCTGGCCACACCTTGACCCTGCTGACATGGCACCTTCCTGCTCCAGCAGTTTGAGCCATTCTATGCTAATGGCATGGGGCTGAACTCGGGCACAGTAATTAGTAGACACTTGCTCAGCAAATAAGGAAAATAGCATCCCATGCTCATCATTTTCAGAAGTGCTCATACCAGTCATGGTGTTATCCCATCAGTTGTTCATCTTGTAACATCTGCCAGGTCAGGAACAGGGATTCTTCTCATTTTTTGTTTTCACTTACGCTTATTCCCCCAACCGGGGTCAGTTACTCTGGGAACAAAACTTCTTGCTGAGTGTGTCAAAAGCAATAAACTCTCTGTTAATTGATGTCCTTGTAGGCTTTGACCCAACTAGTGGAGTTTAGCAGCATCTGCCACTGTTTATTAAGTCACTGAGACGAAGGATGTTTTCAGCTTAATATGTATGCCACAGTCTAAACTTCTGTACAACAAATCAAGCAGCTCTACACACATCTCTTGCTGTTCCCACATGCATCTTCTTGCCTCCTGCCCTCTCAGTGATGGCTTGAGTGGCAGCAGAGATGTCATTTTATTGAGATTTTAGCCAGGGGTACCCACAATCTGGAGGATACTTGAACATTCTGCTATCCTCTTTTTTGGAGGTGTTTCAAATTAATCTCATCTCAGCCTCGAAAGCATTGCGATAACAAAGAATTTCATACGTGAATGACATTTCAGTGATATTGGCACCTGGGGCTTTTTGCTGTTTTTCAGTGCAAGTAATGATGCTGTTAACCCTGTGTTCAAGGGTCAGCTGCTGATAGACTTGGGTACCAAAAGCAGCTTCCCTGTTGGAATTGTGAGCATCCAGCATCTTTTCCATTTTTTATTACCCAAAATGCACATGCAAATGCTGTTACGTATAAGTGATGCCTCTGTTAAGACATGATGATCCAATATCCATATATGCTGAATGCTGGAAGTATCCATCAGCAAAATCTGGATTTGGAAATGCCATATTTTAAAAAGCACATAAAGTAATTTTCACAGTCATTGTTTTTGTCCTGAAAATATCAAGATTCTACTGGTATTGTTGAAACAACTTGTCCAAGTTAAGGTCTGATTCCTTGTTCTCATTTTACTGGGAACTTCAAATGCCTCCTTTTGAAGTAAAATGAGCCTGGTTATCATATTATTATTGAGAGGTAGAGTGGTTGAATACACTCTCTTGATACAGAGTGCTCTGTATTTTTCCATCTGAGAGGGAGAAAGGGGAGAGAGAGAAACACCACATCTAGAATTTCAGTCATACCATACTCCTGTCAGGACACAAACCCATCTGGAAATAAATAGCATGGAAATAATGCATTCTTTCTAACCCGTGTTTTCACCTTTATCTTCATGTTGACCATCTGCTGGGTTAAGCAACTTTAGAAATGAAACAGTTTCAAACAAAGTTGGGTGCGAGGATAATTCCTTAGATATGAGGGAACAATCTGTGCCAGGCAAAGTGTTTTCTAAATGGAGACTGAAACAAGAAACCTACCTGAGAGGTGCTAATGTACTTTAGGAACCTCGAGGCCTCATAGTTGAGGGAAGGGGTTGGACTTGCCCATGGTTGTAGTTCAATGTGCCATCTTACAGTCTGTAAAACAAAGCAAACCAGAAAGCACCTTAAAGGAAATGCAAGCATAAATTACAAGGGCTAATAAACTAAGGAGATTTACTTTCAAACAAAAAGAGTTTCCTGGGGGCTTGTCTACACATGAAAAACATTTCAGAATAAAGCAGGGTTTCAGCTACAGTGAAAAAGCATCTAACTATAATTTATAATGATCAGCTTTGAAAGCAGATGTAGGTAATTCAGAAAGAAAGTGCTCCTCATCCAGGATACATGTGTTAACCCAGTTATTCTAGGACACCCAAGTAAGCTATGAGAAATGCATGAAGAAAAACAAGATCTGAGTAACCAAATCTTTTAGCAAAACATCTGAAAAGAGTGATATAATTTTCATTCCATATCTATCAAGTATCTCTGCTTGAATGTCCACTGAAACAAGAACTTGGATTGCAAACACTAAACACCAAAGGAAACCCCTGCAAGCAACCTGTTTTCTTTTTTAAGATCTAGATTTTACTGAAAAACAAGCTTCTAGTGGGATTTGAGAAAAGTCCTCTTCCTCTCCCACACTTCCCTGACAGATAAACCAGAATTCTTTGTTTCCCTGAAAATATGTGTGGCTGCCTGCAGCTCTACCACACCTCATCTTCATAGCCCCAAGGAAGTAGCTTTGGTGGGTGCTTTCTGCACTCCCTGCAAGGCCCCTCAGCTCTGAACCTGGGGGATCCTGTCAGCTTTTCCAGCAACACTTCCCACATAGGCAGAGTGGGACAGAAAAGGTCTTTCAGACACGTGCTTGCAGAGCAGCGGGGCTCTGCGCTCCCATCTGTGCCACCTTCTCCAAATTCTGCCCACTGTCATGCTGGGAAGTTTAGACTTGTCATCTCTTGCCCTCAAGTAGATAAAAATACAAGCATGGTGTTAAGTTGTACTAAATTAAGACTGATTCCTCAAGGTTTTTCATCTTCAGGCTCCATAAGTCACTTCTACGGTTGGGCAGGTAGTATCAAGCTTTCCTTTAATCATCCTCATTTAACTGAGCTTCCATAATAGACACGCTGGGGTTTCTGCCTCAAAGGCTTATGCTGCCATTCAATAAAACACAACCAGGAACCCCACTCGGGATTCCCACAGGACTGTATTGCAAACAGAGCCCTGGAAAACATGTGGAAAATAGCAATTAGCTGGAGAGGATGGAGGCAGATCAGCGAGGTGAGGCACTGAGCCCCCAGACAGGACTGGTCTGTGGCACCAGGAGAAAAGCCAGCACGGTGACAGCAGGGACACTCTGATGCCAGAGAGGAATGCAGGAAAGAGAAGGTAAAATTAGAAAATTAAGATTATTAAAGAGGACCACAAGGCCCAATGGCGTTTGCCTTCAGCTGGTATCACAAATTTATATTTTTGCAGCCTAAGTAAACATAGTCTACAGTGAGTGTGAGCCAGGAGGTCTGTATGAGGTTTATTGTTCCTTTTGGGGTTATTTTTCAGATTTGTTGTGGTTTTGGGTTTTTGGTTTTTTTTTTACTGTAAGGAGATGCTTAAAAGGATATTGAGACTTTTTTCTCCCCCAGAAGCAGACAAAGTAGCATTTCTCACCCTGAGACTTCCTGCCCACAGAAAACTTGGACTCCTATACCCTGCACAGCAGGAGCCTGGAAGCAAGCTAGCAAGGCAGCTCTGCAGCAGCATGTCCCCCTGACCTCTGCTTGCAGCAGGCAGCCTGCAAACAGTGAACAGCAGGAGCATAGGTGCACACCAGGGAGGGAAATGCGTGTAATCTTTCAGAATGAGTCACTTCACACGGCTGAATAATGTTTGCAATGACAGGAATGCTGCTGTTTTAAGGGGCTTGAAAGCTGAAATGAAAATGAAGAGTGACAATCGTTTTCAGGGAAAAAAAAAAAGAAAAAAACCCAAAAACGAACCAACCAAAAACAAAATAAAATAAAAAAGAAACCAAACCAAAAAAGCCACCAACCACCTAGATACCTACACATCTGTGCCCAGTTATTTTGAAATCTATTTGTGTGAAAAGTAGCTCATTAAGAAGAGGAATTGCAGGGTGGCCATTGTGGTACTATTCAGCAAGAATTCCTTCTGCACAGACTTGACAGGGAAGAAAAAAAAATCTCATTAATGAACCATGTGAATGAGGTTCTTTTTCAGCAGAGTGCAATATCCAAGAGCCACTGCAGCTTACAGTCGGGTTCTTAAAATCTTAAAGATGATAAACTGCCTTCCCACTGACTCCAAACTATTGATAAACACATGGAAATGAAATAAAAACCCGCAGTTTCACTAAAAAATAGGGGGAAGGAGGGATAAGGAAAAAAACAAAAATTAGAAAAATTAAATTTAGAAGCACTATATAAATGCTACTTTTGTGACAGAGATCAGACCCCAGGCTCCTTTTTGATGAAAACGCTTTTGAATAGCTTCTCAAAGCTCACACTTGGTCCCAGGCCCCTTAGGAAGCACCAGCCCATTTCCATTCCCTGTGGAACGCTTTAGACAGTCCTGTTCCTAACACCTCCTAAACACCCCCACGGGGCACCTCAACAGCTGCCTCACAATGAGATTCACAGGCTATGAATGGGGGTGAAAATCCAGCACATCTCTCAGACCGAGTGCCACCCCCCCCAGAGGGTAACTCATAAATATTGGTGATGTGTTTTGGCTGCTTTCAGGAGCACAGAATATCCTCCTGAAGGAGCCGTTCCATAGGTGCATTGATAACGTTTGTTTATGGTTTTCCAGCTAATTTTCAGCCTGTTCCATAGTATTTCCATGTAAGCCTTCTCAAATAAACTCTACAGATGCTTTATGAAAATCAGGCTTATCCCTGATAAAAAACCATCCTTATTTGAGGAGTTTTTCCTCCTCTTGACTTGGCAATTTTATTTACTCAGAGCGAACCTGACTGTGGCATCATGGTTTGGATTCTCTCACCTGTACTTTGAAAATCTCTAGAAGGACCGAGAGGGGGTCCCTGTGGCTGCTGCACAAACAGGCTGAGGAAAGCTCCTTTCACAGAGGGCTTTACAGCAGGAGGAGCAGAGGAGCTACTACAGCCCAGATCATACAACTCTGGATATGAAATTCAGACAGACATCCCCAAGGCTGCCCTGGAGGAGCCAGAAAATGGGTTCAGACAATCTGCATTTTTGCTTATCACCGTGCATGTGCTCTCTCCCTGGGGTAAGGACTCATCCAACCAGACACCATGACTGTGTTTCCCAAACATCAACGTATCCATATTCTACAAAATAAAGAGATGACAGTACCTGGAAAGTTACAATGCCACTTCAAAAATATCATAATGAATATCCTAAAGCATCCCTCTGTATATAGATTCACTTACAGACACATTAACTGAAATCAGCATTGCAAGAAAAATTAATCTTTAGCAAGACTTCTTCACAAGCACTGGCTGGACATTGACTTCAGCTACACCTGAAGGGTAATGGATATCCAGAAACTGTTATTCAGAGTGATGTATAAATTTTCACCACATGAGATAACCAACAGAGTAAAGATAATCTTAGAGTGATGCCATTGTTTTGTTAGGAAAACTAGGCTGCATTTGAAGGTCTGGTTTTTTTCCCAGGTACTTCACATTTAAGGCTAAGGACTGATGTTTCCTTCAGACCAATCTGACAGTCATCTGCAGAGACTTCTCTCTGGAGACCACTTCTTCCTAGATTTTTTTCTCCCTCATAGCCATCTGTGATAGTCATTTGATAATCCCTTAATAACCCATAGTATATATGGGATGTACTTTTAAAGGACTGTTATTTAAAATCTGTCCTAAAAATCTAAAATCGTAATATAAAATGTAAATCAAAATGTACACAGGGCTCACAAACCAGCAGGTCTAAAATTGTATGTCTGCAAAATGTTTGGCTTTTCCAGCCTAAATTTACACATAAATCATTAAATTCTTTTCAGACCAATCCTAGTTTCAGTGCACTGACTCAGAAAGCCCAAACCTTTCCTTCCCTTCTGCTTACATTTGAAAGGGAATTAGAAAGTTTTTCACATTTTCATATTTTTTAACTCAATAGCTGTTTTTCCCTCTATTTAATCTCCTTTCTTTTTAACAGCTAATTAAAATACAGAAACATTAGCCATTTTTATCAACAAAAACTCGGGAATCCCATTTCCCTGCCAAGCAGTCTGTTGCTTCCAAAGAAACAGAAGACTTGTCAATATATACACAGATGTCTTAAGCAAATCCTCTGATTAAATCATGCAACAGTTTAATTTTTTACATCTGAGGCAGGACTAAATGTGAGTGGAAATCATTTGTGGCAATAAATTCCATCAAGAACCATAAATATTTGCTACCCATAGAAACAAATGACATACACAACTTCATCTCCAATTATTCTGTCTGTACCCTCTATACAACCACACTCAGCAGAACAGAGCCTGTTCACGGGTGAAATTTTGCAGGGGTTTTATCAGTTTGAAATGCAATGCATGGGATTCAGATTCAGATTGAAAAGCTTCAGACATTTAGGTGGCAAATTTATTAGATTGTACTACTGAAGGCTTGCCCTTGTGAGAATAGATTGATCCCATATGATTTGCAGAGCTTGGACATAATGTTATTTGTGGTCCCTCTCAAGCACCTGTGGCCTTAAGCATATTAGTTTGCTGTGGTCTTACTGTTTGGTGTTTTTCCCTCAATTCAGAAGCACCAGGAATAGAGGAAGCTGCCTGCTGCAGCCCACACAAATCCTGGCTTTGCAGGACAAGCCAACACCTCATGAGGGACACGCGACCAGCGTGGAGCCTGCTAAGGGGAGTGGGAGGGCTGCTGAGGGTGGAGGCAGCCAAACCTGGCACGCTGCTCCTCTTGCTGACAACTCCAGGAGCAAAGAATCCCTCGTGAACGCCCACGTTTTGTTTCAGAGGCAATCAGCTGCTTTACTCCAAGGGAGAAAGAGCCAGGAGGGAAGAAACACTCCTGCACGCAGACAGCTATCAAGGAAGCTCCCACAGTGGGCTGGGGAGCTAAGCTATTTGACAGGACAGATGAGGCAGACAGGCTCTTTAAGGGGATGATTCATCTCACTAGAGAGCAGACATCTAAAATAAGTAAGGTGAGTCAATCACTGGCAAAGTCCATGTCTCTCCACAACCTGCAAAGGAAGCCTGAAGGATGGGCTCAGGAACACTTCCACCACAGACCCTCAGCATCACAGAAGAGAAACCCCAGACCAGATATTCACACACCCCATGCTGCAGAAAAACATGCATTTTAGAGGGCTGAACCTACTCTTTAGCTGTGAGCCTAAAGCAACATTGAGCTGCACTCTATTCTTCAGCAAGGTTGAGTAATTCCAAATGTTTTCTGTTAGGAGCAGCAGTATGTGGCACAAGTAACAAACTCCACCTCAAAGCAGAGGTATCAGCAGGAAAGAACAAGTATGCCTGCAGCCTTGGCAAAGACCTCCTTGAGAAAGGTCAATTCATACAGTCCCCTTTAGCTAAATGTAACCAGCACCACAAGGGCTCACCAGACGTGCACTCGTAAAAACCTGCTTAACGATTAACATCGTTAATTTAGGAGTAGCAGGGACACACACACAGGCTCTGTAAGCTGTAATTTAAAACACAGGCTTACAAAGTGACTGACTCATATTTAAAGCTCTGAGTGAATTAATTTCCAACACAGCTGGTTTTATGGATATTCCATCCCTATATGTCTGAACTGTTTCTTTCCTTTTTTTTTCTTCCATATTATTATTTTCTATTTTTCTTTGCAGTTTGACTTTCTTACACATGTAATGTTTTCTGTTAAGAAACCATAGTGCAAAACTTGCTACATATACTCCTCTGCATGTGTGTGCCTGTATCAAGAGAAAAGCAGTGGATTCTCTCTGCATCAGGCATTGAGGGAATGACAGGGAAAAGCAGCTGACACCTAGTCCTGCAGCCACCTAAACTGGGAATTTCCACTCCGACAGTGAAACTTCCACATTGCACAAAGTCCATGATGAACTGGGGAAAAAAAAAGAATTAACACAGGAAATCTTTCTATTTCTCCATGTTTCTATTTTCCTGAGTTTATCTAAGGCAGAGGCATCTCAGACACCACTGCACACGTGCCCACAGCCTTCTCCATACCCAGTCACCAGCGGATTGCTCCGTCCTCTGCATGCACCACATTGGTGCAGTGCAACCAGCAGGCCACAAAGGGAGTCTCTCCCACAGGCAAACTCTGGAGCTAAAAAATCTGCAGTGTGTTACAGAATCACAAAATGGTTTGGGTTGGAAAGGACCTTTAAATATCACCTAGTACAACCCACTTCCATGGGGCACACGTTCCACTAGGTCAGGTGGCCCAAAGGAAACAGCATCACCCCTCGTACAGACCCTTGATGGACACCACTCGTTACTGGTTCTCATTTAGACATTGAGCCACTGACTGTAACCAGCTCCTTATCCATCTCTCAGTCCATCCATCAAATCCATATCTTTCCAACTCAAATATTGGCTGTCCCTCAACAACTCCCTTTCTTCAGCATGTTTTAACATGTCTTCCAGGAGGATCCACTCCATGATCTTATCCAAAGATCTGGTGTTGGAACAATAGGCTGAGGAACAATACCTTTGTGCCAAGACAAGCAAGCAACGTGTCACACATGCAGTCAGGCTTTCCCACACAGGAAGGCTGCTCAGGAAAGTAAATCCTGCCTATGGAAACCAGTCCCATGGTAAGAGCACTTTCTACACTAATGAGTGCGTGTCTTCAATTCAAATGGGTTTTCAACATGATCTGTATATGGAGAATTCTATGTCTGGACATGTGTGTTTTTATTTTATGGAAGAGGCAATGTCTAGGATGCACTTAAGTCTCCCCTAGCTCCTTGCTCTCTGTGCATCATCTTTTCCAAGTCTCTGCAGTGCAGGGCACATTTGTCTGCCTGAGAGAAGGACATGAGTGCTGCAAGAGTCAACTTAGGAAGCTCCAAACATCTCCCTGAGGGCTCCACTTAAAAGCAGTTTATTAGCACTAGCTTCACTAGGCTGCAGTTTGCACCAGTAAGTAAAAGTCTTAGACTTAGCGAGGGAAAGGAAAAAAAGTTTTACATTGAAATGAAGAAGACTATTTTCTGACTTCAATTCTCATTAGAAAAGCTTTGAGTCACTGCATGGTATCTGAAGAGTCTTTACTTTTGTAGAGTAAATCAGTCTGAACATGAATACATAACAACCCCTGAAAAGGCAGCAATCACCAGGCATTTCACCTCTGCTTCCCCTTTGTTAATACTGATGTTTATTTTCTGCTCCTTTTGCTTCTCATTTCCCATCTGATGGTCTGAAATCGACCACACGCATACAGATTACTGCTCTGGGGGGAACTGCTGCCTTTACCTGCAGGCGAGCTGCACAAGCCACCTCCGTGCAGAACACCAAAAACTCCAATACCTTGGGAGGTTCTGCGTTTCACACACAAAGCCCACACTCCAGCTCCCTCCAACTCCACTTTCAGGTTTGTGTCTTTCCCCCTAAATAAGTGTCTCAGAAGAAAAGCATGCACGGGAAAAAAGGATGCTTGCCATTGACTTCAAGTGACAGAAGTTACATCACTTTTAAGAATCAAGAAATGGTTTTGGTAAAATTAAGAGCACCTTCCAAAATTTGCATGAGGAAGTCAGATCTGTAGAGGAATTTAGGTGACTAATGCACCACTGAATTCAAATTGTAACCCCGAATTCCACAGGAAATGGGTATTGGGAACTCACTTGCCAGGTTTACATTAGCCACTTTGGGCACCCCTGTAAATTCACCATCACCCTGAGTGCAGGTTTGGGACTTACAGGAAGCAGGGTTTCAGAAGACTTGCCAAAATATTAATTTGTGAGTACTTATGAATTCAGGAAGCTTGACATCTAATTTATAATTTACACAGCGTAACTACCACTCCTCACTACCTCTGAAGAATAAAACCACTGCAGCCAAAGGATCTGGGGGCTGCAGGGGTAGGAAAGGGCAGTACTGCAATGGGGAACCTCTCCTCAGATCTTCAAAGGTCACCAAAGACGAACAGCTCTGCCACTGGAAATCCCAGCAACATATGGGAGAAATACACATTTATTAAAAGAAAGATTGATTTTACTCTAAGAGACATACAGCTTTGAAAATCGCCAAGTGAGATTTCTTTGCTCTGGTTCTAAAATAAAATAAATAAATTGGGCGGCAGCGTTCCAGCACTATCCAGAGGCTGACAGCATGATAATATATCTAATGGAGATAAAACCAGGAGCCAGAACAGATTGAAATTTATGGAAGTAAATTCTCAAAACTGCTTAAGCAGCTCAATCAGCTGAATTCCTCCCAGTGCCTGTATGTCTTTGCCAACACTTAAGGATAACAGCAAGAAGCAGATACAGCAACTACTGGTCACTGCTTGTCAAATTCAGGTTCTGCTGAGCACAGGCTAGACTGTGCTTTCAGCCTGTGTTCATAACTGCTTTAGTTGAAGTGCTCTGGCTGAGAAATATGGAGATGTCACAATCCATACAATAGGGGAAAAAGCTATTTTCCTCTAGGTTGACTTCACTTCAATAGTTAAACCACAGCATACAACAAACAGAATTCATCAGTAAATACTCAGCTAGCCAGATAAACTGAGTTTATCTTGTGCAAGTTCCAGCACAAAACTATGATATACATACAGGAATGCCTCTGGCAGCCTATCCACTGATTTCAGAGCCTCTGCCTGAGGCTAAGAACTGGGGAAAAAGAAGGTGCTTTAGAGCAAAACCAATGCTTTCACACAAATAAGACCATTTCACACTTGTGCAGCCATCTCTCTAATCCAAGTGGAGTGCAAATATCTAAACAGAAATTGTCCACCACATCTTCTAGACTAAAGGGAGATATAAAGGATCAGAAAAGTCCTTCCTCTTCATCTTCCCCTCGTGGGTGAGTACCAGGACAACTTTCTGTGCCTGGGGAGCAAGAGAGGGCAGTATTTGTCACTAGACATCTATAACCTCATAAAGCAAGTAAATATCAACTCTTCTCCACGGATAAACCAAAAGGCTGAGGAACTTCTACAGGTATTTATATTTCAGTGTGTAAAACCCTAAGCTAAGACAGAGTATTTAAAACAGGTGCCAAAGGTACTGTTCCTTCAACCCACCATCAGTTCACTTGGTCATACTGGGTTTTACTGGATAGCCAGGGAAGACTCAAAAAGCCAAACTTCACTTTTTTTCTTCTTTAACTCCTTATTTCATAAAAAGCATTAGTTAGTAAAACCAGATAACGGAGTTTCACAGAACGAAACATATTCTAGCTTTAAACATTCCCCTTCCTGCTTTTTAGCACGGCTATGGATTAGTGCCCTTAGTCTAGAGCTATGTAAAAGTCTTCCAAATAAAATAAAACAGCATGTTGGGCAATTAGTTCACTCTGTCTAGACCGGGAACAACAGCTGGCTTACAAATTGTTAGGATTTTAAGTACAACATGATACCTTTATTTTCCAATCAATAGAGAAGAAAATCAAGGTCATTTCAAAGCACACAAATTTGAAATATTTTTTATTCAAAACAAGTGTAAACTCAAGCATCGTCAGCCTGTGGAGGATGGGTTTGGGCAAATATGTACCATCCTCTCTAGTCAAGGATATTTTCCAATGTTTTATCACTAATTCTAAGCATTACACAGATACAGTACTGAAAAATGGTACGTGGTTTGACCCTGAACTCATGATGCACCCAGAATTCCCACGGATTTCATAATGAATAATAATTGCAAGATCAAACCATTAATCAAGACATCTAACGAAGAAGAAACACTTCAGCTCAGCAGCAACCAATTGACAGATAATTGCTTCTTGTTTAATTTTCTCAAAAGAGGGAGGGAAAAGGAACATGATGTTGTTGCTGCACCCTATTCAGGATAAAACAAAGTTCACTTCTTTGAAAGTTTCAGTGCTGCAGAACAAGCATGAGGAAAACTCCATAAGAGACATGGCAACAGCACTAAAAATTTGGGGTTTTTTTCAGACAGCTCCTTCCCCGTGGTGTTTATCTATGGGATGAATCTCACTCCTCCACTACTGCCATCCACTCTGCAGAGAGCAAGATTTGGAACTGATTCCTATCATTTTTGGGCTACTAAGTGGCAGATATTTTCTAACATTACATGCCATATCATTAGACATTACCATGTCTTCCCCCTAGCATTTCAAACAGTGTCTCTTTGTAAAATATGAAACAGGATGCTAAATAGAGGGCACTGACTTTGAAGCTCCCAGTTGATTATTTGACTCAGCTAGCTGCTAGGAGAGGAATGAGGAAGAGGGCTGGGGATGGATGAGGCAAAAAGGGGGAAGACAAAGCAGTGACAGCAACTCTGATGTTAATGTTTGCTGGTTCTAACATCATTTTCATTTGCACTCATTTCCCAAACAGGCCCAGCCCATGGCACATCACTGACTTTTGCTTCTCTGCCATAATTTTGTCCTGGCTAATTTTCCCCAGCAGACTTGGTCACACACACAAAGTGACCTGACCCTACCTCATCAAAACTAATAGCAAGAAGATATTTTAGCAATATCCCTAAGACAGACAAGCTGCCTATCAGGCTTCCTTGCTAAGCTCTCAAGGCCCACAGAGTTGTCTTCCACATACAAAGAAGGGCAGAGGTTTCAGTTGCTCCAGTTTGCACAAGGTCAGTCCTGAAAAGAACACAGAATTTTGTCTCTTCCAGAAGAACTCCCAGCACTGCACCTGAAGCTGCATCTGAAATCTATCAGAAAGTGGAACCCAAAGTAAGCTTCAGCAGGTCACTTGTTAAATGAGCTGTTGGTTAGCCCTTTCTCCCACAAGCATGTAAACCCAGAGGTTCTCTATATAAAGTCTGAAGCAGCTGGCTTGACCTGACAGTCCCAAGAGATTTCAAAAGCCAATGACCCACTGCAAAGTCCTCCTGGTCCTTTGCCAGAGACAAGAGAAGCCTCCATTGCATGACGGGGAGAGGTGGCATCCGGAATGATGTTTCTCACAAGTACCCCAGATTTGGGATTTGCAAAGCCAGAACAATTCTGTTCTGACTTTCGAAGAATTCTGCAAAGCCATTTTATTCCAGTCTGCAAAGCAAACTGAGAAGACTTTGGTGAGAAGCAAGATTTCTGTCTTCTAATAGCTGCTGGAACTACAACATTTATCATTACCCAAAGACACAAGGGAAGGTTCATTTATTTTATTTATACATGTGACAGGGTGGACATAAATTACAGCACTACTTTTAAATGTTGCAAAAAATTAATAAGAGAGCCAAATGATCACCCAGGGGTTCCCCCAGAACCACATCCAGGACTTTTCAAGGCGTCAGCAGTGACCACAGGATACCCCATCCCCCCCATTCTCTGACAGTGCAGCTCACGAGCATTGGCAGACAGAGCCTTTCCTGGTGGCACCTGAGCTTGATGGCACATTCAAAAGAGAGACTACTGAAGATGGAAGAGAAGATCAGCTGGGGAAACAACAAAAAAATCCAAGCCCTTCCACTTAGCACTGCATAAACAGCTGCATGAACTGCATAAACATTTCTGCCATCTCCTGCTGAAATTGACCCAGTTGTTGCCACGACTGCGAGCTCAAAATCATGGCTTTCATCTGTTACCCTAGGCGTCAGTCCATTTGTGCACATGCTTTCTATTACCCTGAGAGATTGGCTAACTCAAAACAGGGCAGCACGTCACCCTGTCACTTTTTGTAGGCAAAAACACAAAAATAAACAGCATTAGGGTGAGTGTATGCATACAGATTGCATGATACATATGCCATATACCACAGCTGAAAGAAAAATTGAAATCACATCTCTTTTCCCTCTTTTAGTTGTTCCACTGAACTGCAGGTCATTTGATCTAGACTTACAAACATGGAAGAGCTCTGGACAACATTTCATCATGCACAAAAGTATCTTCGTGCATATCTTCTAGCTACAAAAACACTCAAGTTGATTGAATGACTCACATCCACTGCACAGAGCTCTGGAGCATTGAACAGCCATCCAAGACAAACTCAGCTCAAGGCTAATATTAGAACAAGAGATAGGAGTGGGCTGTGCTGCTGATGCCATCGAAGATTAGTGGTGGTTCACACAGACTTTCTCACTTACATGTCAAATCTTCTGTCTAATCTGTGCCACGAGTGGCACCAGCACTGCCAGGCTGCAGGACAGCCTGATCTACAACAACCAAACCAGACTGCTTGAGCAAAGGCTGGAGGTCCCTCCCTAATGCTACCTAAATCTCCAGATTCTACATCTGTTTTGTAAGAAGCGATGATGCACCCGTCACACTGTCTGCAAGGCAGCTGTGAGAGGGTTTTGTTCTTCACCACAGGATTTCAGTCCTGCACCCCTGGTCAGGGGCCGCTGGAGTTCTGCTCTGGGCTCACACCAAAGATCCCCCAGCTGCACCCCAGTCTGAACCATGGCCAGAGCTCAGTGGAAGTGGCATGAGAGAGATATCTGGCATGCTGGCACCTGCTGTGCAGCCCCCAAGCAGACACATCTCTGTTAACTGCCTGGCTGCCTGAGTAAATGCTGATGTGAACTGACTGAACTAACTGAGATGAAAACTTTACTAGTGATGAAGTTAAACACTTGTCTCATAAGAAGGCAGATAAAAGTTGGAGATGTAAAGTCAAAACCCTAGGGCTATCCAGGAGAATTTTTACCTTTCTGGACACTTCTGTATCCACAGAAGGAAATTTTAGAAAAGCATATAGAAAGATTGGCCACTTGGAGAGCTGCTTGAGCAAGGAAAGCTGTGTGTCCTCAAAACTGTCCTCACTTCTTATTTTAAAACATGAAATGTGACAAAAGACCATTTTTGGCACTAACTGTGCCACTGTTATTGGGCAGTTCAGGTCACTTGGCCCCCAGAGCAGTCCCATGAAACAGTTTGAGCTGAAGACAGAAAACAGGAATGGTTTCTTTCTAACCCACTACTGCAGTCATAAAAGATTCACATTTGTACAAGGCCTGTGAAGTATCTCTCTGGGTTCAAGGAAACAATGGCACAACTGTAATGGCCCCCACAGAGCAAGGCATCTGCAGAATAAATTATCACCTCGATCCTTGGGTGCCTTAGAAGAGAAGGCCTAAACACTCAGATTTATTTTTTTCCATGCCACAGCTACCTAGAAATACTTCTCTTGTCTTTATATGCCAAAAGAAAGCCTTGAGCAGGTATCTGAAATATTTTGAAAGAAATCCATGGTATTGGATATAAAGTCTCCTAATGCTGTAATGACTTTCTGAAGAATAATATTACCCAGCTGCTTCTCAAAAATTCATGAAGGAAGAACTACTTCAGGCAATAAAAAGTGTGCAAGAATCGAGGTTAGCCTTAGTGATCATTTACCTCACAAGCTTGCAAGTGACACCATTGTCAGAAAAAACATTACCATCTCCTCTTTATGGTATACTATGAACACATTTCATCTGCAGTTAAAATACAATGAAAGCCCAGTATTGCTACTCCTTGACTACTTGCAGAAGGATTCCTGTGTTTGGGTACTTTCTGGTACCTCAGCTGCCACTGTTAACAGGGAGATCTGGCTGATGCCCCCCAGCTGATGAAAACTGCTTTCAATAAAAGGTTATTCTTTTCTTCCAAGGACAATAACCTCACTCTGTCTTTGCTATTAGCCCGAATATTTAAGCAAAAACAGACCAAGGCCGCTCCCCAGGTACTAAGAGATTGAAGCCATAAACTCCTATATTGTGTTAATCTTACCAGATAAGCAACTTTGGGTCAGTATATATTTGCTAAGAGACCTCCAACTGCTGGAGGGAAAAAAATTTTCAACTAGTGTCCCTTCCCCTGGGGTCCACTAAGCCATCACACAGAACAATTATGGTGGGGTCTGGTCTCTCTAGTGAGGTATTAAGCCAGAGCAAATATTGCTTTTTACAATCTTAAAAGACCCCATTACCTCTCTTTATTCCATTGATGTTAGATCACTGTTCAGGCTAAATTCCAGGTTGGCTAATTACACTGTATCTGCCAGACTGCTTCACTAATTGCAGAGCAGGTAAATGTAGCCAGAGGGATCTCAGGAGGTTGCCCTGAAGCACAACGAAAAACATACCTAGACCTTCCCTGTGTGGATACCCACAGTCAACATTTTTCTAAGGAGTCTTTCCATTCCTCACCAACTGCAGAGTTAAAAGATTTTCCTAATATCTTGCCTGAAAATGAAGCCAGTTACTTCTTGTCCTACTTCCAGTGGACCTAGGGAACAATCGGTCATTATGTCCTTCAAAAAAAATTATTTTTTTTTAGTTTGAAGAGTCTTGGCACAACCCCTCAAAACCTACTTTTTCCCATTCAAAACAAGGGATACCCCATCAGGCTTTCCCTGCAGGCTTTCCCTCCTGCATCTCTTAGCACCTTTTTCCTCTGAATGAGAGTCTCTCCAGTTTGTCTATCAGTTATTACAGGAGGTGCCCGGAGGTAACACACCCCAAGGAATAACCAACACCCAGCTCTTCAGCTTTGCAGCCCTCTGCAGCAGCAGCCCATGTGCCACTTGCATCCCTCAAAAGCAGGCTGTTATCTGCTGGAATACAGAATGCTGAGGATGATTCCCCTCCTCAGATAGAACCTGAGATAAGCCAGAATGCAGAGGATTTTCCTCTCCCTGAGGATGAGCCTGCCGTGGAACCTGTTACAGAAAGCACTGTAAATCCTGTTGTAAAACCTGATGTAGAACTTAGAAGACAGAAGTGGCTTTTCCCGTTGGAAAGTCCTTATTTTGATCTCCGTCCATGAAGGAAGTCATCAACCCTTATGGAAACTATGGGATCTACTGCAGTGTAAATTAGGTGATAAGGATAGTATGCAATATATCACAGGGAGAATTGGTGGAGGGATTCAAGGATGTTATTGTAGTGAGTTAATAAGCGATAAGAGCCAAGATGGAGGTTTGACGCAGTTAAAAATTCCTTTTCCCTTTCCTCTTCCCAGAATCCATATTCTGCTATTGGAAGAAATTTTCCACATTTCCGCTGACATGACCATACCTGGATAACACATATTGGCTTAAAAGGATAAACAACAAATTACGTAAAAGATGGTATAAAATGTCAGGGAAGAAGAAGAAGCCATTACTCTTCTTTTGTCTCTCCTTCTAGTTAGGTGCAGAGTAGGTGTTAGTATGCTTATGTTAGTATTGCTGATAAGACGTAATAAACTTTAAAAAGCAGCATTGTTGTGCTGTGCTTCTTGGCACACCTGCTGTTAACTCGTTTATAAAACCATTACAAGCAGGCAGGGGTTGTTACATTACCCACTCCCCAGCACGGCGCTTAGGGAGCAGCACTGAGCCCTGCACTGAGCTCAGCCCGCCCGGGGTCCAGGCGGAGAGACGGGAACAGCCTCTGGAGATCCAAGGGGCCGCTTTAACCCACGCGGCTCCTTTGGTTCGGCTCAGGCAGGGCAAAGCCGCTCTGCAAGCACAGCCTGATGGGACTCCCTGCACGGCTCCCAAAGCCCTGCCGTGTCAAGCTCTGGTGTAATCCTAAAACATTGCTCCAGGCACACAGAATGAATAAACTTATACAAGTTAAGTCCTGATCCAAAACAGACAAGCTATTACACCACGGGATGTGGAAAGACAGATGGATAAATTTAACTTCAGAAAGACCGACGGATCAATTCAACTTCAGAATAACCAAGTTTTCTCCAAGAATTTTGGCTCTTCCTCATGAAGAGGCGGAATAACTTCCCATAAAAGCAGTACACAAAACTCACCATACTTTTGAACATGTGAAGCCAGCTTGTAAATACTATGATGCAATTAGGCAATGAAAACATCTGATACATTTTTTTAACCAGATTTCTAGAAGAATTAAAAAGGACTCTTGGCATAAGCCCTACATATCACTGACAAATATAAATGGCATTGTCATTCTAAAGTTAAAACCCAAATGTAAATTTAAGTAAAATCTTAGCACTAGTGTAATGCTAAATCAAATGAGGTTATTATGAGCATGCTGTATTAATAAATTCCAAACATCTATTCCACATAATTTCAAGGATATAACTCCAAAATAATATGCAGACAATTAAAGATGAGACTCTTATCAGTCATCACTGCAGAAAAGCAGTAACCTCTTGGAAATAGTTCCTATTTAAAGAAAACCAAAACCTTCAATCCAACAAGAAACAGCAGAAGACAATTAGTCTGCATTTGTAATGAACCAAAAGACAAATGTATACAAGTGTAAGTAACACCTAAAAACATGCAATCTCAAAAGAGTTTTTGGTTTTAGGCAATAATACATCATGTTTCAAAATATGTTATAATCCCAGGCAAAGTACAAATTAGCCCAGCAGCAAGATCTTATTCTTTGCTTTTAATCACTGAAGACAGATACTTTTATATTCCTAGGTATGACATGAAAGAGCATCCAAAATAACATCAGGTTAACTATGGCAGCGTACCACTCTCCCCACCTCCATGGAAATAAATCTGCCCAGAAGGCAAGGAATTCCAGCTTTTCTCAACCAGACTCTTGAAGAGGGCTCCTCCCAAATTCAGTGCACAAGGGCCAACATAACCTTGCTATTGCAATTATTGTGACAAGAATTTGCTGTTACTTCAAATTCCAAATGCAGTATTTTTTTTTTCCTTTACCATGGCACCCTGGAATAACCTTTTAAAACACACCTCAGGTGTCCACAGCGCTCTGTGTGGGCACACCCTGCTAATACCTATTGCAGGAGCAGGTACACCTGGCAGAATCTGTGTGTTTCCATGTAGCTGGAGTTTTAATCTGCTTCACGTGTTACCACGTCAGTGCTTAACACAAGCAGAGCTTAGAATCACAGTTTATAAACATAATTTCATTAGCAACAAGGCAGCTTTAAGTGCTCCATCAAATATAAGTGGGATAAAGAACTTGCATTTGCTTTACACTTGCAGCACAACAAAACTCTTCCCATTCTTCAGATGACCAAATCTTGCTTGTTATTTGTCAGCAAGAGCAGCAGCATCTGCTCTTTCGTCGGCTCAACCAGGAGCAAAACAGCTGGGAGCAGCACAGCTCCCTAAAGCACCACAACAGGCAGCTCCAGCAGCTCCCAGAGATGCCATATAGCTTAATTACTTTATTCCCTGCTGCTTTCTGTTAACATTGTGTATGCCTGAAGATGCATACATAGAAAGACGCTTGGAACCTTGGTGCTCAAATCCTCCCACTGGCTGCACAGTGATGGTCTCTGCTGACAGAGCCCCACCAGTGGTCGGGAAAAGCACAGGCAGTTTCCTGCAGACTTAGGGGCCATTTATGGACAAGTCTCCATCTTTCCCATCCTGTCTGTGTCTTCTTTTTTCCCCTTTTGGTGGTGCAGGTTGCTTGACTGCAGCCGTGCTTGGGAAATAAATAACACAACACTACTTCAGGAAACTTTAGAGTTGATTCAAAGTAGGCACCAAATAATTTCCTTGTGTGCTTTTGCAATTTATTTCTTTATACAGCCACAAAGTAGGATATTCAACTTCATCTATGGAAACACTCTGCTCATCAGTCTTCTGCATTAATTCAGTGATGTAAGTGTGAGCAGAGTTATAACCTAGAGGCACTAGGCAAACACAGCAAAGTCTGGCCTCGTTGATTTTTCCTTGCTGCCATCCTGCTGGCTCACACATCCCAACATAGTCCAACACCATCCCTATAAACAGGAGGAGAGAAAAAACTTCCATACCTGAAAGCCTCTGCAACCTTTAGAAATGGACTGACAATATTTTATGGACAGACAGAAGACACTGAAAACACATAAAAGACGCAGCAAAAAGCAATCCCACCCCGATACAGCACAGATCTGTGCAAGGAGCCTGCCCCTCTCCTCCAGGCAGCATTTACACACAGCAGTAGAGCACACTGACAGCAGTTGCACCCTGATGCCTTTCTCCAGAGCTGCTGGTAGAAGCCACAGACCACCAGTTTAAGCAGCCTTTTTAGGTAAATGCTCCCATCTTGTCTTAAAACAGTCTGATGTGAAATACCATGTTTCCTGATATGAAAAAAAAATCAAAAATCACCCATTAATTTTTTTTTTAGCTATTGTGCTTCTTCTCATGAAAAAGTGACAGACCTCAGACCACTTGCACTTTATTTTACCATAACTTTTTCCCCTATTCTTTTTCCTCTATTTCAAGACCAGAAATCCCTGGAAGTTCAGTTCTGCCATTCCCAAAACCCTGTCTTTACTTTAGGTAGATTTTTCTTAGCCTGAAGCAACATATTCAAGTCAAAGAGTTGAACACAGAAGGCACTGAATGGTCTCAAAGCTAACCTGGCAACAACTCCACCCTCTATTATATACACTAATATTTTTCCCTTGCCTTAACTGAGGGATTCAAATGAGACCTCAGCAGCAACGTGGCCAAGACCACAAACCACAGCAGTGATGTTTCTTTCACACACTTCACCTGGAGATGCACCAAAACACACTTGGGCTTTCCAGAGCCTCAAGCTCTCCAGCACTGCAAGGTGCTGCCAGTTCTCAGGTGAAATGGGCAGCCTCTCCTCTACTTCCCCACTAGGATTTCCTCAAAAATCATCAACTAAATTAGGATGTGCATTACTTTTGCCTCTTGTTTTTTTGACACCATTCTTAGCATATTTTCAGGAAACTCTCTGAATCCAATGGATTACAGGCTTTTTTCCCCATTAATGCTGAAATTCTTCCATAATTAGAATCATTTAAAAGTTGGGCTTTAGGATAATGCCAAGTAACAAAGCATTGACAAAAAAAATCACAAAAACTGACACTGCAAGACCTAGGTACCTCAACATGGTATCAATACCACAGCACAACAGAACACCACACAGTCATTATTTTGAACAAATAAGAGGCAATGCTGTTCTTCATCACTGCCACAGCGGTGAAGCAAGGGATTATCTCATTTCTTCCAAATATTTCAGGAACCCAGAGACAGAAATTAGCAGTTTATTTTTTCCATCAGTTTCCCAGATGAGCTGAATCTATAAGTCAATCTATACATGAGTTCATTGTCATCTCCTAATGACATAAAAAATTAATTACTGGGGTGGAACAGGCAGAGAAAAGAAAGCAGGTTTGCAGTTGAGACCCCACAATCACAGAACATTGGGTCAGATCGTGGTTTGGATGTTAGCAAGTAGTCTTTTCATGAAGGCAAGCTTTAGCCATACTGCAGAAAACTGATTTTATTCTTGTTGAGGCAAAGATCAGAAATAGTTATTTACTTTGACCAGGAAGGTGGTCTCATCGATTGCAAAATGCCATGTGCTCTTCCTCATGATCATTCCAGCTTCTTTAAGAACGTGCACATCTCTGCACAGACCATCACTACTGCACCCTGACAGCTGGACTCCAAAACTACTGACAAACCCATGACAAACTACTCCTTCACCACCCTCAAAGGTGGCTCTTCTCCCCCTGAAAGGGTGCAAAGAAAACACCACAAAATAAATATTCGAACCTCTAAGCAGCTCCTGAGAGTGTGGCATCTGCCAAAAGCAAGGACAACACGGAGATCATTGAAGAAGGGGATATCCCACTACTGGCCACACACGCAGCTGACTGGGAGGTGAAGGTAGCACTGGCACTCCTCACTCCCGATGAACTCCAGATCCTAATGATGGTCCTCACTTCCCCAAAAGGCTTTGCAGTCATTGCCACGTAGGAACCTAGCCACAAGTTCATTTACCAGCTCATTCACTAACTCACTAATTCTCACGCAGACCAGGTCTTAGAACCATTTCTTGATGGCCTTTTGCAAATGCAGTGGCACTCGGATGCCAAGGACGCCAAGTGCCATAGTCTTTGCCCAAGTTGGATCCTGTTGGGGATGCATCAGCCTGCGGAGCCCACCTCGTGACTCGCCCTTAGTGCCACCTTGTCAGGCCGAGCTCTCACCTTGACCAGCCCCGCTCCAGCACACTCCCCCTTCCTTACAGCTCAGCAGCACTGTTCGAAAAGTCTCTTGCTCACTTCCCAAGAAGTCGTCATGACACCACACCACCTCACTTCACCAGTGCGCTCCCGGCCGCCTCTTCTCAGGTACCAGCCCCACCTCCGCCCCGGGTGCCCGCTCACCCTCAGCCCTTCGCAGGGAGCCGGGGTCGCCGGTCGCGGCACGGCGGCCACTCCCTCCGAGCCCACCCTACCTTCCTGCGGCGGCCGCCCGGGGGCTGAGGGGCGCAGCAGGCGGGCGCGGCACTGCCCCGCCGCCCGCTCCGCACGTAGGTGACCCGCCGCCGGCCG